>JAKEEE010000193.1:0-168007 GCA_021498325.1 Bactrocera minax
TTCTGCCCAATAAATCTCTTCACTCTAGCATCTATTTACGTGTCTTCTAAAACAGCTTTTGCTGAAATATTAGAACGCAATTGATGAATAATTTAATATTTGTTGTTGTTGTTTTTATAAGAAAAGTTGTTCGATGAGAACACATTATGCCAGAAAAAATTGAAAAAAAAACTGCAAAAAGTATTAAAATTCAATACTGCTGATAAATTGAGGTACTACAGTGGAGAAGACCACCTAATAAAGAGTGAAAATTGTAGAAAATTAAATTGTAATTGTATTTGTAATTGTATGTGTACTTATATTTTATTTTATTTTATTTTCATTATGTTTTTGTATTTGTTTATAGATAAAAATTATTCGTAATTCTAATATGTGCTTACTTAACAGTTTTCTACAATATTCAGCACGTACTGCACAGGCGGGAGAAAAAATTGATTTCACCGTTACTTATCAAGTAATTACATGTGTATGTATGTATTTCTGTACGTACTGGGTATAGCTATAATATTCACTTTTAATTACATAATTGGTAATGGAAGAAATATACAGCGAAATTTTTTTTAAGAAAAGTAAGTTGGTAGTTGGTAGAAAATTTTTTTTAACAAAAACAATTTGATTTTAATTAATTCTTCATTATCACTTTTTTAATTTTCATAAAGATATTTAAATTTTCATAATAATATCACATTTTTAAAATAATTAATAAATATAAAAATTTAAATTATTAAGATGAAAATTTCTATGAAAATTAAAAAAGTGATAATGAAAAATTAACTTAAATAAACATTTAAAATCTTATAAAAAGATATTATAGAAGAAAAAATACTAAAATATAAATTAAATTAAGAATAAATAAATGACTTTGTAAAATGTAAAAAAAAAATTAAAAATTAAAAAACTGAGCTAAGCTCTTTTAAATAAAAGTGTAAAGTAATTCAGTAGTTTTAAATTAAAATATAAAATATTTTAAAAACATAATATGGCGTTTACACCTTACTATAGATGTTTAATTAAACTCTTGTATATAGAAAAATTAAACAAAGATTTATTCTAATGAATTAATAACCCTCAAAAACATCAACAAACTTAAAAAGTATTAATAAAGAATATGACTGAATTTAAAATTGAGTTTTATTAATTTTTAAGGTTTCTAATAAAGTAGAAGTATTTTTATAAATTAGTAAAACTTATTAGAATTGTAACTATTTAATGCAATAAGTTTAACAAAAAAAAATTTCGATAAATATGCATACAAAAAACATCGGCACCGCATACACATAGTAATGATTCATAAAAAATCTTGTTTTTAATACTAACGGTGATTAACTAGCGACTGCCCAAAGTGTGCTCATATCTATATAAATAACTGCGTGAATGAAAACGAAACATGTCTGACTAGATTTGATCTAAAAAGGCATAAAAATGTTTACTTAGGAATCGTGTGTGATGCTTAAAACCTGTTTGCAACAATAATAATGCTAATTTGCTTACTTTAATGTGTGCTTATGTAATAACCAAACAAAAGGCTACAAATGCCTGAGGAATTGATTGATCAAAAACAATTTCAAATTTCAAAAAGAAATAATTTTTATTTTTTTTTTTCAAAAAAGAAGAAAAAGAATTTTCGGATATACAGAATATATATATATTCGGAATAGAATAATATAAAATAAAAAAATTTTATAATAATAATATTAATAATCAAACCATAAAGCTGAAAGGTAATATGTAAATAATAAGTAATAAGTAAAATAATAAGTAAGCAAGTAAATTTAAAATTTCGTTAAAAATTAAATTAAATTTAAAAAAATAAATAAATAAATATGTAAAATAAAAAACATGTAAAAATGTATTAAATAAATAATAACAGAAAATAAAACAAATTATTTTAAATTCGATGAAAAGTTAAAAAAATCGCAATTTTTTTTTATTAAACAAAATTTATTTTAAATAAAAAACAAATATGTGTATACTTACATTTTTAATTTTTAATAATAATATAAATTGAAAATTAAATGTGAAGCATTAACTAAAATTAAAAAAAAATTTTAAGCACAAATACTTATTCCAAATCCAAAAAATTTATTAACAATTATTATTGATATTTACCTTGCTTTCGAATACCAAAGGGCACATAAGTGGTAAAAACGCGCCATTTAAATCTGGTTTTCAACCTCAGCTGTCAGTGCACGAGCACTTAAGCCGCGACATTATACACTTCCAGTGTCATACTCTTGCTATGACTCAGCTGAAAGTTGACTTTTGTTTATTTACTTTTTGCACACTAACAACTAAAATGGTTATTCACTAACTTCTTTTGTCTTCTACTCTTGCTGCGCCATTTGACATTCACAGACGACAGCAGCAATGTGTGTTTGATCTCTGTAGAGTAGCAGGTATATGCGTATGTTGATCTATATGGGTCAGTCTGACTATTTTTAAGTAGAATTCGTCGCGCATTTCATCGAATTGTGCGCCATGCGGCATGCGGGTTTCGAATAAATCAAACGAAATTGATTTTCGTTTGGTTTCACAAATTTATTTTGCAAATTAGTGTGCTTACTTTCAATTTTTTATTAATATTTTTATTTTTATTTTTGCATATAATATTTGAAAACATAGAAAACGTTCTTCGCTTTAAAAAGTGCTTAATTATTTTAATTTTAATTTTTATTTTTATTTATTTATTTATTTTTTTTAATTAAAAAAAATTTTTTTAATTCTTTTTTATTTTTTTTATTTTTTTGTTTACCACCAACAATTGTTTTGCATGCATTTTGCACCGCTATTCGGGGTATTTCCCACAACGCTGCATCCGGTTTGGCATAATTTTTTCAGCATTCTCGCTTTTGGCATCCGCTCTCACAATTGCCATGCCTTCCTTCACTACAAAAACACTTTAATCCACAAGCAACCAAAAATCCATAATCGGATATGGCATTTTAAAGCAAACAAAAGCCGCATTCATACAACCGGAACACCATCAGAATTCTTTTGTGCCGTAGTATACACCTGAGATAAATCACTGCTTACAGCTTATGAGCATGGCGAGAAAAGGAAGTGTTGGCGATCGGTAGTTGCCTGGGGAATGTGTAAAACGCGCTTGGATACATAAATATGTTTGTGTATTTTTGTATTTTGTATTTACTTTTAATTTTCCACATCTCCGCCTACAAATAGCCAACTAATTATGCTTGAATAATTTGTAATTGCGGCCACAAGCGCACCAATCGCATAGAAATAATATTGGTTGCTTGCAAACAATGCGTTTTGTATGTACACATACAGTTGCACATTAAAAATTCCGCCGAAATTGAAATTCCTCATGTCTTTGTTTGCTTCAGCCTAATTTATCAGCGCTCAGTTCACTTTGTTGCGCCGCGCCGCCAAATAATTATTGTTGTTTTTTTTTTAATTCGCTTCTATATATTTCCCGTCTTTTTTCTTTTTATTAATTACATGCAACGTGCAACGCAGCTGCTGCGCACAATATGCTATTGCAACTGGTTGCCGCATATGTTCCAACAATGGATGTATGATCTCCATTTAAGCGTTTATGACGTATTATTTTGAGACAGCTGGTAAAAATGATAAAAGAAAACAAAAAAAAATTGAATAATGAAAAAAATGATTCAATAAGTCAGTTGCATAGCAATATTTCTACCGAAATCAAGCTTTAGTTTTACCTGTTGATTAGACGCGACAGCAATACGTACCGCTTTATTTTATTTCGCTTACCTGCTGTACTGGCGTTCATTGACTGCTGTGTCTCTGGACATTTGTCTCATTTGCCATTGCATTTTTCATTAATGAATCGGTGCAAAGAATTTTTGGTTACACAAATCAATGAGGCGTGGCTGAAATGAAAGCAACAATAAATTATTATAATTAAATGTTTAATTGAAATTCCTTTTGGGAGAAATTAATGATAAATGAGCTTTCTTTCACAGCTAAATTTTTATCTTACTGCCAGCAGTGACTTTGATTGCTAGCAGTTTTATATGTAATTAAAAATCATTGCTATTTTTTACATTTACCGCCATCCGTCACTGCACCAAAGTGTTTGCTGTTATACTACATCTTTCACAATCACTTAGTTCGCTTAGAAAAAATAATTACTGCTGCTTTTGCTTGCCACTTTTAACTAGTATTTTGCTGTACTATTTTGTTAAGCTTATTTCATTACATTCACTCGCTGCTGCAACGCTGCTTCATTCGCTTGCTGCATTTCGAAATTTCAACCAGCATTTTTTCCAGTACATACATACAAATGTACACTCATATTCGTTAATTTAAGTTTGATCTAAGTATGACATACATTTGTGTCTACTTTCCATGCACTTCTGCCTGCCAACACAGCTCTTCAGTCTGCTCACTACACAGCGTTGCACGCATCATCACGGGCAAAGTTTTGTAATATTGCAGCACATCATCAACATTCTGCTTGCGGTTAATGCGGAAATGTATGTTTATTGCCTATTGTCCCGTTCATGTTAAATTACTGCAATGAGTTGTGTTAAAGGGGAAATGAACTTAAGTGCAGAATTTGTTGCGCGCATATTTCGAAAAATTTAAAATAAATGCGTGGTAATTGTGAAGAATTTGACAGCAAAGAAAGTGTGTTTTTTTTATAAAAAAACAAGTACCGTTATATGAGTCTTTATCATTTTTGCATATGAGATGTCAAATGTAAGCTCATCATGCCGAAATTGTCAATTCACATGAAAGAATTGTGTTTTATTGACTTTTACTACCACAAATGCACCTTATTTATTTGTTTTTATCGTTAAATTTGCATTTATTATCGCTTTAGATATTAAAAAGCATTATACTATTTTTCACTTTCGCCTTAATAGAATTTTAAATTGAAAATTGCCCGTCAATTTACATAATGTTTTAATATTTTTCACATATATGTACATATTTTGCTATTTCTGTCACCTTTTTTGACATTTTCAAACGATAATTATCTTAAATTGTAATGCATTTAATTTTTCCAACGTTTTCACTGAACTTTAACCAACGTGTGCACACACACTTATGCGCAGCTACTGTTTACATCAACCCAACTGGATTTCGATTAACACAGCTGATGATTATCGAATTTCGATACTCTTTACTCACTTCAGCAAAATATGTAAAGAATTCGTGCTAGTATTAAATGTAAATTTTTATTTTATTGAATTCATTTATTTTCTCGTGTTGTGCATATTAAACAGTGTGCTAATTTCACGTGCAAACAACAAATACGTTTTAATAAAAATAGTGAATTTCAATTAATGTCGTTTTTTAGAAGGCAGTGAGTGTTTACTTCTGCTAGCACACAAATGCTGTTGGAAGCAATTTTTTTGGAGCGCTTATTTGCGCGAAATAATTATAATTAATTGCACACACATTTGTTTTTATTTGCTCAATAATTTCGGGCGCTTCCTCTGGCAAATATGGCAAGGCATATTTTTATTGGTTTGTGGATTACAAAACAAACATAAGAATTAAAGCAGCCTTTCTGCACAATTTGAAGCACTTGCGCAAACAAATGCATTTTTTTAAATTTCAATTAAATAATAAAGAAAACGACCCTTTATTTTAATAAAAGATAAAAAAATAGAAAAAATATGTATATAATTATATGTGCCCTCACAAGACCCCTCTAAAGTATCGGCATAAAGAATGGTTCTTAAATTCGCACAAAAAAAGTGTTAAATTACGTCTGTTGTAAGTTTGCATACATATTCACACACACACAAAGGCATTTAAGTAGTCATATCTTAATAATACATGACAAAACCGCTTTTCAAACAACAGTTTTGAGTGTAATAACCAACCGCCGGGCGGCCATCTGGTGTCAAAGCAAACACTGACAAACAAACAAACAAACAAATGTGCAAATATACACATATACATACATATGAGCATGCAATGATAGAAGAAAGCACCAACCTCCACTCCAGCAGGCACACTCGAACCTGTGACACACACTAACCACCACGGCCGTAGGCTACTGCGGCACTAATATCTTAATGTGCCAAACGCAAACGCAGCAACACTTAAGCCAGGCGTATTTATATATGTGTGTATGTATGTATGTATAAAAAAGGTAAAAAAAAATTAAAAAATATTTAAAAAAAAAAATTAAAAAATATTTTAAAAAAAGTGAGAAATAATTTAAAATAAAGGTAAAAAAAATAAATGAATAAAAAGAAATAAAAAAAGTAAAAAAAGTTAAAAGAAAAATACATTTTAAGGGTGCGTGCAATTTTGCGACATACAAATAATTTTTTCCAACAATTTATGGCATTTGCGACAACGAATTCATGACAATTTTCGGCAAATTCTTAAGTGGCTGCACGCAGTAGGGAGCAATTGGTCTTACGAGGGGAAATTTCGCTAAGTCATCGCCTGGCATTATTGTTCGTTTCCTGTAAAAATGGGATTAATGCGCATATAATTGGTGGTAGGGCGGTGCCGTGTGTGCGCATAAGTCGTTGAGAAATCGTCGTAATTGAGGTTATGCGCGCTTTAAAAGACATTGTATTATTATCCGATTAGTTGAGTTGCCTGCATCCTCAGCCGGTCGAAATTTTTTGAAGCTCCAATAGGTGTCTAGTGAAAAATGTCAAAATGAAAGAGGGTTTCTCTATAAACTCCTTTAGGTTCCAAGATGTATAGCACGAAATCTTGCGAGGCCCTAGTATTCCTCAATAGAGCTGTCAAGCAAAATATTTAGAAGCATTTTATGTAACATTCTATGGTATTCAAAGCAACTCTGATACGTTAATGCTCACACCAATGCTGCGAGCTGTGTTTTAATTCGGCTAAGGTGTGGAGCTATCAAGAAGTATATTTAGAAGCACTTTATTTCGCATTTTATGGCATCCAAAGCAACGCAGATAAGCTTAGTATGATGCAGAAGTGTTGCCGATTTATCAATACTCACTTTTTGTCAACTACTTGCAGCATAAACACGTTCCTTCATTTACCCAGTAATTACGAAGCTGAACTTGTTAGCATCCTAGAGGAATCCCTGCTCGGGACCTTCGTATTGCCCATAATATCTGCATGGTGTATTCGTACACAGTTATGCGCTTTGAGTTCGAAGTTTACTATCTGTAGGCTTTGCAAACAATGATAAAGATGTTCGTGTCTTCGCCTCAGGTTTATTTACTAGAGAAATAGTAGCACGATTTCGTCTTTCGGGAAGTCAAAATTTTGCGATTGTTTATATAGTCTATTCTGAGTTTTTAACTAAATGAAGCTTGAAGTTAGCTCGACCTAATTAGCTGAGATTTTAAAACTATCCGCTGATCCAACAAAAAATCAGCGTTAGAACTCTCGATTTATCTTTTCACACTTGAAATTTTCAATATTTTCGATCGCAAAATCAGAAGCTGTGTGCCGAAAACTGCTTAATTTACACAATTGGTTCAGTAATCTGCCTTCCAATTCAGCTGTCTAGCGGCTAAACCCCTCCACTGACGCATGTTTGCCGACTCGCCACATAGCTTGCTTGCCAACAACAGTTTGATTGCTACTTTTATTATTATTGTTTTTCCTCAAAATACCTTATTTGTCTCTCTGACTTCGTCTCGCATATCGCAGCACACCAACGAACCCATTTATTCAATTCCATTCAAAAATTTCCTTTTCTAATAGTCTTTCGGATCGTCCGATTATCTGTTCTCTTTTTCATTACTTTATCTGTGGCTGCCTTTGCATACTTCTATATGCTTCGTTTTCGAATTCCTTCGTGTATTCATGCCATGCACTTCGCTGCTAGGTGCTTGATTGTTTCATTAGTACTTCATTCCAACTGTAGACTTTAATTTTCATTCGGACCGAAAGACCCAATCGGCCATGTTTGTTTTTATTCGACTATTCGTCGGTCCATCACTGCGTCCATCCATGCAGTGGTAAGACCACACACACGGCACGAGCAACTATGCGCGTCATTTTTCATTACCAATTGCCTATACTTTGGGCTCATGAGTCATTCGCGGCTCGTTCGCGGCTCGTTTTGGGCAATTTATGCGGGATTTTTTATGGCTTTTTGGGAAGTCTTCTTACGTTTTTTTGTTGTTGCTGCTTCTTCTATTAGTTTGTTCGGTAGTCTCACCTAATCCTCAAGTAGCCAAATGCCTTCGGGTTATTTGCATTCGGCGTAAGCGCGAAATTGGTTTTCCTTTTCCAGTTGTAGCAAATAGTAATGCATGATAATTACTAATGTTGCGCGATTGAAAGGAAGTACACGGCTACCTGTGCACAAGTAGTGCGTGGAAATTATGCTATTGAATGTAGCAATTGTCATTCTAAACCGTAAGTGGAATAATGAATGAGATTAAGCATCGCATTAACATCATAGGTAGGAGGAAATTTGACGTCTGCGCTTCAAAACCCATAATGATATATTGAAAATATGTTGTAAGAATGTCTGCTATGAGCATAGGACTAAGGAAACCAACCTGCAAGATTGAACCTTTAAGATAATGCAAAAATTATTAATTCCTACAGTATACACGCATACTCAGGCGAGCTAGCAGGAGAACGTACTTTGAACAGGTTAAGAAATGTCATTAACTTACCATTAATTGTAGATCCACCAGAGATGACTCATTTTCTATGAAAGCTTTCATCAAAAACAAAATCTTGTATCATACGAGAAAGTATTACTTCATGATCACATTACGAGTATGGAATATATACATATATAGTATGGAAAAATACCGTTCAAGGTCGATCTAACTTCGGGCTACAAACCGGTGAAACTGTGAGTTGTCGAATTAAACTTGAACTTATGGGATTCCCCGACGGAAGTATTTCGATTTTCAGTTGGATCTGCATTTTTGGTGACTTCAGTGACTCTACGTGTATGCTATAGGCCTTGGTAAAGATTTCTGAACATTATTCCTTTTCTGAACATTTTACACACAGAGTTTTTTTCCGATTTGGTGCTTTTCTACGGCTTAAGTTGTAATGCATTAGGTCTTTTGGAAACATTTTCTCGTAAAAAAAAATTAAGATTTTATTTTTGCAATTTTAATTTCTTTTATAAATATTTTCTTGTTAATTTTCATTATTTTTATTTTTGTATTTTAATTGTTTTAATAGTTTTTTATTACGTTTCTATTATTAGTATTTTCGTTTTTTATTTTAAAATATGTTAACATTTTGTAAAGGAATTTGTTATTAATTTTTAATTTTAATTTTCTATTTTTTTAATTTTTCGTATTTGAATTCTTAAAATTTTTATTAATTATTTTTTTCTTTATTTTTTAAGATTTTGCTTTAATTTTTTCTAATTTTTTATACTTTTTTATATATATTTTTAATTTTTTATATTCCTGTTTAAAGCTTTTACATATTTTTTTATTTTTAATATTTTTTTTCCTTTTTTTTATATATTTTTCTTTAATTTTTCATATTTTTAAAAAAAAATTTTTAATTAAAAATGAAAATTTTTTTTATATATAATGTGTATTTTATATTATTAATTTTTTAAAATTAAATAAAAATAAAAATTATATTTAAAAAAAATATATAAAAGATTAAAAAAAATGTATTGGAAATAAAAAAAATATGTAAAAAATAAATTAAGTTAAACTTTTTGAAATAAATTTTTTTTTTGACTTTCTTTTATATTTCTGTAAGATTATTATTTTTTCTAATTTTATTTTCTGCTGAGCCCTTTTGACCTTTCTGCTGCTGATGACTTGCATTGATTATTTATGTTTTACTTTACTGCGTTTTTCTTAATCACCACAATTCTTGTTAAATCATTAAAAGAATTTTATTTTATTACTACTTCATCAATGATTATCGCATTGGATTCGACAGTAAGCAGCGTAAATAAAATTTGATATTCGAATATATTTTATTGCATAAAAAGCATTTCCTGCCGTTATCAGCATGTCAGCCTATGGGTTGCGCTTTATTTATGTATTTCTATATGACTTTTTACATTAGAGGTGGTAAGTCATTATTACACATAAGATTTTATATTAGAAATTTATAGAAAAATTATTTTTTTTTAAATTAAAATTTGTTTTCATTTTTAATATTTTTAAAGTAATTTTTGTTATTTTTAAATTTTTTGACTTAATTTTTTATATTTTTGTAATTTTGAGTTTTTTTTTATTAGAAAAATTTTTTTAATTTCAAATATTTTTTATTATTTTATTTTAATTTATAATTTTTATTTCTTAATCTCTTTTTAATTTAAATATTTTTTAATTCAAATAATTTTCCTTTTTAATTTTTAAATACTTCTTTTAATTTAAAATAGTTTTTTTTTTAAATATATAAAAATTTTTTTAATGTTCTTTTTAAATTTAAAAACTTTTTATAATTTTGAACTTTTTTAGTTAAATTTTTTTTTTAATTTGTAATATTTTTAATTCAAAAATTTTTAACTAATCATTTTTTATTATTTTTTTTTTAATTTATAATTTTTATTCCATTTTAAGTTTTATTCTTTTTCAAATCTTAATCTTTTTAATTGTCATTTCAAAATTAAACTTTAAATTCCAATTTAAATAATTTTAATTTTTATTACTTTTTTTAATTTTCAGTTAATTTTTTTTTAATTTTCAATTAATTTTTTTAATTTTCCATTAATTTTTTTTTAATTTTTGTTAATACTTATTTTAATTTTTAAAATTTTTTTTGCTTAGTGGTTCAGTGTACATTTGGAGGTTTTGCTTCTTTATTAACGTGTTTGCTCTGATTTATTTCTTAATTTATTTTTTTTAATTTTTGAAGTGCATTTCTTACGTAAACGGAAATATTTACAAACCATAACCCATAAGAAAAACCCATACCCAAATTCAATGGATTCATCAACGCCGCCCTAGCCCTCAACTTTTTTATTTTCTGATTTTCTCCTCCAAGTTGTTATATTCGTTTGCCCACTGCACATTGCACATATGTACATATGTGTGTTTGCATGTATATTTATATTCTTTCATTCTTAAACCGTGAGTAACAACTGCTCGCCGCCCGAAAATTTATGTGTCAAGTGACAGTGGCTTTCGAAACAAATATATTTTTACTGGAATTTATGGTTTTTGGTGTATTTGAAAACGATTATGCTTTGTAATCTTGCGTTTGTTGCGCTGCCGATGGAAACAAATTGTGTTGCAGGCACTTAAAAATATACATGCACACATGCATACACATTTTGTATGTGTATTTTTAGTGATCCAGCTACAGCTCCAGCTCCAGCGATGCAAAGCATTTCGAATTGCTACTAAATATTTATGGTAATAACATCATTATCAGCATTAAAATTTTATAATTTTTTTTTTTTTAATTTCCATTTAATTATTTGTTATGGCTTCATTATTTTTGGGGTCGGTGCACTGGTGAATATTTGCTTTCTTCATTTTTTTAAATCTTTTTACATACATATCTGATTTTTAATACGAAAAAAATACGTTTTAAAATAGCGTTAAATTAATTTTTAATATTTAATACAAATTTTCCAAAAAAAAATTATAAAAAAAAATTATGCTTTGTTCTTAATTATAGCATTATACTCTAAATTACTTAATTTTCTTTTCCAATATTTTACCAAAGA
Organism: Bactrocera minax; assembly: GCA_021498325.1. NCBI lineage: Eukaryota > Metazoa > Arthropoda > Insecta > Diptera > Tephritidae > Bactrocera > Bactrocera minax. Next base: position 11,573 of record JAKEEE010000193.1, read on the forward strand.
TAACTTATAACCCCAAAAATAACTTATACCAAAAATAACTTGTGTTTAATTTTGTATAAAAAAGTTTAACTTTGGTTTTTGTACATACATAAATATGTTCTTATCATTAACCTAACACTCAACACCAAATATTAAATAAAATTTTTTTTTAAATGTTTAGATAAAAAGTTTCAAATATCAAATTTAAAAATTTCTAATGTTTCGCATTTCAACCAAATTTTATTTGCAAAACTAATTTCATAATTAATTTCTTAAAAGCTGTAAGTTTTGAAATACGTTTTTCAAAAGAAAAAAGAAAACCGTAGTTAAATTAAAAATAAATTTTTTAACTTGGAATTGCTTTGATGATGTCTAAAATTTTATAAATTTAAGATTTTAATCAAAATGTATTTGAAAAGCTGATTTTATAATTAAAATTTAAAAAGAGCAAAAAAAAGCAATTTCCGGTTTTTAAATTTAGAATTAATTTACATAATTATGTACAAATAAGTGAATGTAATAAAATTAATTCGTTTCAATGTTTTCCCCAAATTTTTTTTTGAATTTTGAAAAATTACACAAAATATTATTTAATATAATATATTCGTTTATCGAAAAAAAAAATATTTGTATAAAAATGTGAAAAAAATGTTTTGTCAACTTTTTTTTTATTTAAGCAAAATTCAATTGTCAAAATCTCAATATTAAATACACTTTTTTTACTTTTATCGAGCTGTAAATTTTATTCAATAATTATCTGGAAATATTTCATAAATATATAATATTTAATACATATATATATTTATATCTGTTAATATTTATCCATTTTATTTGTGTAAATTCTATATGTTTCTAATATTTGTTAATTTTTTTTAAATGTTTTTTTTTTAATTGAGAAAATTTCAATTGTTTAGATTTCAATGTCAAATGTATATTTCTTTAATTTATCGCTCTAAAAACTTTGCAATTGAAGATTACCTAAAAACATTTATCTCTATATTTATATTTATAATTATTTACCTTATGTAAATTTTTTATTAAATGATATGGAGAAAAGGCAAAATTTTAATTCTGAACTATTAATTAAACTAGGTAACAAAATTTGCACATATTTAATGAGTTTTCTAAAAAAAATATTAGAAAATTTGAATTTTTGTAAAAAAAGTTATGAAAAAATGTATGAAAGAATTAAAATAATTTCTTTGATCTATTTTTTTTTCAGCAAAGATTTTTTCAGACTGAATTTATTGGTAGAAAAGTATTTATACACCTGCAGTCGCTGAACATTAACTATACTTTATTATTTTTTTGAGTTTTTCATTGTGGTGAAACACCAATTTCATTTCCACTTTCTTCGTTAATTTCATTGTCACTCTCTAAGTGTTTATCTGATTCACATGGCGTTAAATTAATCAACTCCGATGCGAACGTTTTCTCCATTCGCTATCTTGGTGATTTTCTGCTTTGAATTGATTTTTTATTTGGTTTTGCTTGCTAATTTGCATTTTAATAGATTTTTGGTTCGACACGAATTTTTATTACGCTAAAATTTTCGCTCGGTTTATTTTGAGTGTCAGTTAATTTGCTAATTTAATGCAGAGTTGGAGTTGATATATTTATAGCTGTGAAAATAATGTAGCTCTGGAGAAAATGGAAGACAAAAACTAAAGTTTTTAATTGATAATTTACCGAACCGTATTAATCAGTTTAAATTCAGATATATCGACCGCATAGAAACTCGAACCGTAGATTCAAGATGTTTTCGAAACTGCTGACACTCTATTTTAATTCTAGACTTATGATTATTCCAAATGAGATATCGTCCTTGATAATAAGTCTACCGCTATTAACTGGTTAGGTGTTTTGTGGAGTCGAATTTTTTGATACGGTTCCATTCGTGATGTTAAAAACTTCAAACCACCTCTGAGTTCTCTTTATTTGTCTGTGCTTTTCCTTCTATCAATGGACAAATAGAGAGACCTAGAAGCTAATTTTTCCCTCAGAATGATTGATGAGTTTTAAAGAAAAATTTTTCATAAGAAAACGGTGTGGTTGTATGCTTTCAAAACCACTGCTATAGATGTGAAACCTTTCCGGGTACGGAAACAACGAAGCTCAATACTTTTTCAGGGTCTTTGGACCGATTTTTTTTTACTATTTAACTTCTTAACTCATAAAGAGGTTAAAAGGAGGCTAGAGAGGTCGATAAATCATTTTTGAAAGATTTACGGACCTGGAAATCCAAAAATCTTAGAGTTACCATCCCAATTTTTACTCTTATAACGCCTTAGTGCTGTACATGACGAAATTTCCGCCCACCTTTGCCTGCGCAGCCATGCCCTACTAACGTCGAAACTTATTTGTGATTGACCGTTTTACCTTACCACCTTTTAAGCATAATTAGCACAAAAATATATAAATAATATCATTATAGATGACATAAGCAGCCGACCGGTGCCACGAACTCACGGAAATTCCCCAGCACACAAAAGTCCATAGAAAGTTTGCTCACTAATATAGCTGTTTTGTATACTTTTCTTTGTATAAAACCGTTTTAGCCAACTGTCATAAACTGTTTGTAATTAAAAATATATATCGTTAACTTTGCATGTAAAACTGGCAACGCGGCGCAGCATATTTGGTTGCACACTCAGCTCCACTTTGCCGCGCCATCTTTGGTATGCTGGTTATTTACGCTACGACAAAACTATACAAATGTCAAAGCTTCGTCAACTCCTTCGCGTGTTTTGCATGAAGAGCGCATGCTAGCGAAAAGTAACGTTTCTTCGCTGCCTCGTCGGCTGACTGTGTCAATAAAACGCGCACCAAAGAGCGAGAATTTCGGCTGTCATGATTTTATTTTATGTTTTGTGACTTCTTATTTCTATTTGCGTGTTTTCGTGTCGTTTTTTTTCTCCATTTCATTTATTTTCTTTCACCTCGTACTGCAGTTTGGAGCTCATTAACATTTACAGCAAATTTGTCGTGATTATTGGGTTGCGTACTCGCACTAAAATTGGTTTACAACAGACAACAACAGCGGCAACAACGTGTTAACGTTTGTTTTTCGGCTTAGCGCCTGCTGTACATGCTGCTGCTGGTATTCTTGCTGCTCGTGTTTGGCGACTAGCATGTTATTTTTTTAAATAAATTGTTTTTTGAAAGCAGAAAGCTGCATAGAAGGAATGAAAAAAATTTAAAGTAGCATGTACTCGCTACATTCAACAAAATTGCTACATGAGTGGAACTCTGCATGCGCTCCATTCAGCGTTGCATTTGCTTAAGTTCTTCTGACTATTTTGTAAATGAGTCACCGAAAACATTTTGGGAATCATTAGTATGCCTGTCATTGCATGCGCGGTTAATTATTTGGCTGTTCTTTGTATTTAATACTACGGGAGAGCGCATTGCATGTCATAAGGCTTGGAACATAGTGAGCTGGAATGTAAAAGAACTTAAATTGCAAAATGTTTTTAAGGCATCTAGGGTGTTCGACTACTTCTCTGGGTAATTGGCGCGATAGGAGCAACTATATCTTGAAAAATTAACACAGGGTTGCAATCTTTTTTATCTTTAAATATTTTCTAATTATCTAAATAATTTTAATAGATAATTTTCTATTATCTAAAATATTTTTTAAATATTTTAAATATAGTTTCCACGATGTTGCTACCAGTAAATAAGTACACAGCTGAGTTTGACAGCTGTCAAATTTAAAGAACCTGATATTTCTAGCTTATTTACAAATAATCAATCTTGTCTTATCTTAGCTTAAATATCGGAATATATGGACTTAATTATCTTTGATGAGCTTGTTTCCTTGACTGTCGCCTCATACTGCGCTCCATAAGCGATCGAACTCGATTCTGTTCACTCGAATGGCTTATGACTAAACGTTTAATGTGACTTGAGCCTCAGTATCTATTGTTAAAAATTGTCGAGGGCATCAAAAACGGTTTGGGGACTTTAGAATTTTTTTTAAATACGCTTTTTTTTATTCATAATTGATATTTTCTTCTTTCTTTTTTTTGAAACTGCCAAGAATTTACATTTTTAAATATTTCTTAGATTTAAAATTTTTTTTTAAATTTTTATATCATATTAACAAATTCATTTCCTTTTTCTTCTGATTTCAGGTAAGTTCGTTACATGAGTCACTGAAGCTTTCAAATACGTCAATATTTGTAAGTACAGCGCTGTAAACTGTATTATATATAAGTTATAGAATCTTAAAGCTCTCCAATTAGCTAGTGAGTATTTTTTGAGAGGATTCACGTTTTTATATAAATATTTTCGGCTGCTTTTGTCTATTATATTCTTGTCTGTTATATTTTTGTCTTTTTGTCTGTTAGTGATTGATCATCACGGTCTTAAAATATAAATATTCTGAAAAAGAATAGATTAAATATTTTTGGTCCCGAAATTTCGGGACCCACTAGTAAATCGGGATTCAAAAAAAAAAGTATACATAGTGGTAATTAATGTCTCCAAACAGGAGTTTTTTTGAACTACAATGAGTTTTCTACTTTCAATCCCGAAATTTCGGTATTAAAAAAACTTGTTTTAATAGATTTCTGTTAATCAAGGTTGCATACGCTGTGATCGAATTACATAAATCATAGAAATAACAACGGAAATTTGTGGGAGGAAAGCGTTGCACAATAAATCCATAATGAACCTTGCCAGACTTGGTGATTAAGCAAATCTCTTTTTTCGAAGGAATAACAATAATACTTGCGTCGTATTGCAAGCGTCAGAGTGTTATAAAAGAAAAACAACAGTAAATATGTCGTTTAGAGCATGCGTACTAAAAAAAATCAAAAATACAAAACAGCTTTTACAATTAACAAGCAATCAGCAATTAGACACGTCATAAGTGCTTGTTAATATCGACAGCATGCGAAAGCGAAAGCGAAAAGTGTGCCATAGTCAAGATCACAAATTAAAAACAACAAAAATGCCTTTGGTGTTGCACGATTTGAGTGACTTGAGTATTATAAATATACAAGAAACATGGAGAACGATAAATTTTTAATGTTTGGGTGAATAATTTCGTGGTCAGCCACAATTATTGTAAATAAAATTGCAAACAAAGCACCAAAATGACATTTAATAACATTTAAAACAGCTGCGCGCATTTGATAGTTCTAAATCAGCTGTTTTGCGCATTGCGTAAATAGCGGAAATGATGTAAGACTTATTTCAGCTAACCGCAATATCAAATTACAACCCTGCACCGAACAAACGTACAGCATTTGGATTAGCGACGAAATCTGCGAAACCCACAAGGTAGAGGGTTTACAACAAAACTGTGACGCAATAAATCTACAGGATGTGTAAATGCAAGGCAATTAAACTGATTAATGGGCGGATGGGAAATTTAATATTTTTGCGAACCAACAAAAGCAATTACCAATAAAAATACAACGAATAACAACCCCTCTAAGTATTTGATCCTGAACCGCTTAAACGTGATGTATGATGGCGCTGCAAACCTACCACGATTTTAACGGTACCTGCAACAATTAAATGGCAGAGCGTGCGAGAAACGATAGAGAGAGAGAGAGAGAGTATTTATGTAGCATGTTAACAAAAAGGATATGCAGCGCTAATTTAAAGCCTACTCACCCGCTCTGTTGAGGCTTTCCCTAATAAATCTCTTTTTTTCAATTATATTAAAGCGTCAAGTATTCGGGATCGTCAATTTGAGGCAGTTACAAACCACATTTTATTTGTTTCACAGTAATTGCAAAATTTGAAGGAAATCAAAATATTGGTGGTGTAACTTTTGTCAATGCTAGATAGCCTGACACTGGTATGCTTTGTGAGAGCGAAGTTCAAACACCCTCCCCTCAACCCCAACAATCCACCCTTCTCCAAATGCTGCAGGCAATAAATTCTGCGACCAATTGCTACAATTTTAATTTCAGTTCTTTCACCAAAGAACAACAATAAAGAGCGAACGAGGGAATGGTTTTTATTGACAAGAACACGCCAATAATTTATTATTAAAATAGTAGTGTAGGCAGTAGTCTCTGTGAAGAAACTACATGTATTTGTACCCCGCAGGAACTGCTGAACGTAAAATTCGAGGAGAGTACGAATAAAAGGGTATCGACTCAGTTTTTCCTGAAGAGATTCAACCACGGCTTTCTGGAATACAGATTCCAAGATAAACCTGGATCTCTCACCCAGTATTATTACGAAAATCACTCTATATTGTTCATCATCACTCATTGCGCAATGAAAAATGTATTGACCTGAAGTAGAACCGTCTACAAAAAGAACAGAAATACTTGCTGAATAGATGAAGTGCAAACTCTGAGGTCAGTTGGTACCAATCAAACACATAACCTAAGAATTAGATGTACCTAATAAAAGAGTTACCAACTTACTTTGTAAAGATTAAACGGATATGCTGCGCAGAACAAATGGATCTGTACACTGCTTTCCTCGCTCTCACAATTTTAGCACGTTGTATTTGTTCCACCTCAATGAAAATTGCATACGGTCCTCACTCTTTCGGTTTTTTCTTCCTACGGGGTACCTTCCACAAAAATGCATAGCTGATACTACCATATGTTTGCTATTCGATTCATGTCTCTCGTACCGCCTACAAAAGCAGACACTTGTAATTAAATCCCAGCTGTTTTCAATTGTCTAAGGTTTTATATTACACTCCCAAAAATTCATTTGCTCAATAAGCCGCAAGCAGCTGGTCGTCATTGCCACTTTTGCCCTTATGAAATCTTTTTTTTTTTTTGTTTTGTACAACGTTTTGTAATTTATTTCGTAGTATTTGGCCTAGCTGAGAGGGCGTACTTGCAAACACATTTTGTTGTTGTAAACGCTTACAATAATAGCAATTTCAATAGCGATTATGTTGATAGTTCTTTCATGGCCTTCTTTTAGGGGGTGTTTTCGGACGAAAGATCGCTCGTGTTTTATCATTTGAATGAAGAGGAAGATGATTCAATATATGTGGATATCAATTATTTATGAATATGTTTTTTGTATTGCATATATATAGTGAATGGAATTATATGTCAGAGATTAACTATGAACTCAGCAAGGGGTTCGAATTAAGACGCTTGTCACAGACACATACTATTTGTTCGGATTTACAAAATAGTCGCAACTCTTTTATGTTCTCTAGCTAAAGTCCATAGAACGAATCAATCCAAAAACCGAATCCAATGGGAACGAACACCAATGCCTAATTTGCTTTGAAAGTTCGTGGGTCCATCAAAATGTGGTTTGTACTTAGTTTAGTTTAGTTTAGCTCTACTCGGCAAAATTGTCTAATTTAATCAAAAGAGAACTTAAATTACGAGGTATAAGCCTCAATAAGCTTCGGAAAGAATGAGCACAGGTAAAGGGGTTCTTCTTGAAATCTTCTGTATATTAAACCTATTGAGATTCCGCAGTTATATTTCGATAAATTGAAAGAAGGTTTATTAACGAAGAAGCCCGAACCCTCGAAATATTTTCAAGAGACATCGTTCTGTACTCGGAGCTATTTGTGGAAACCAAAGATGAATATTAATTCATTTTTTTTATACCCATAGCGTTGCAAGAACTTTCTTTGTGCATTTCTCTAGCATTTTCCCCTGATTCTTTTGCCAAAAAAGGGTTGTTCAAGCTGAGTAAATGCAATCGTTCTACGGCTGGGATGAAAAAGAACAGCATCTCTTAGAAAAGAGCCTTTTTTAAAGCCTTGGGAAAGACATATGGGAATAATGTAGATCGGAACCTGTGCTAATTGGCCCTTAAAATGACTACAGCAAGCAAACGCGTAGCGGTCGGACAAAAATAGCGGTTTCTAACGGAAGCAACTTAGTAATTGTTGTTCTGACTTTGTTTTGTGTAATTTTATAGTGTATATTTTTCTGCTTTTATTGCCCTTTTTTGCTTCGTTTAACGTGACAACAATTTGACATTGCATGTTGCACACGATTGTCACCGGAACAAGCGACTGACATGAAAGTTTCGAGAAAAACATTAATTAAGAAATAAAAACTTCTTTGTTTTTAAACCTCTAATAAATGTGTCAAACTGTGCTTATTTCTCTATTATATGTTTATTTTTGGTGTAATCAGCAACAAAATTGCAGTTAGAAAGTGCCGTACGCAGAGTATAACTTACGCTTGAATGCAACCCTGCGGCTTGTTGTCAACAATTTCAACCAATTTAAATGTCTACAACGCCACGAAGCATGACAACAGCATGCACGCAATGATGGAAATAAAAAATAGGAAAGCTTAAGAAGCTGTAAATGTGACAAATGTGTGAAAAGCGCAAAACCGCTATGCCGCAGTGGTTGGCGTTGAGGCATTGCTGCATTTTCGTGCGGTTAATAGCAACTGTGCGCAGCGCTGCAGTGAGGTGTGGCTTAATTTTCATAATATTATTTTTAATATCGATAATAAATACTTTTTCGTTATGAAACTTATTAGAGCGACATGATTGTCACTTGATGAGATGCAGGCAAATTTCAAGCGGAAAGAGTGGCAACATAATTTCTCAAGTGGAAAAGAAATGCTCGACCAAATGCCGTTCAAACTAATAAATATACATTTCAATCGATATAAAAAGTACATTTTAAGAACACTCGCAAAGTAAATCCCTAAAATTCGGGATTTAAAAATTAATTTTTCGGGATCCCGATTTCTCTTTTGCTACCTTACAACAAATTTTGAACATACTTACGCACGATCTTCTTTCAAATATTCCATTTGTAAATACTTCCGCACATTAACTCTAAAACTAATAGAGGTTGTGGTCTAATTTCATTGTAACTTAATTTTTTTTTTTCTAAATAACTATAAATTTTATATATTGTAATATAAAAAACCATAGCGCTTTTTATGAGCTCTAATGCTGTACAGTTCTTTATTCTACCATGAGGATCTCTACGAACTACGATTTTGGAGTAAAAAAAGAAAGAAAGTTCTAGATATGATAGTTGGGTTTTAAGGAGCCAGAATTTTAATCTCTAGATACCTGTTTAAAAGCATTAAGGTCAGTTTCTATAAACCTATTCAAGGTATAAATATCTTCAGGACACCTCGAGCACAGCATAAAGTCCGCAGGCATTTATTTCGAATAATATATATCAATCCCGAAAACTTAATCCATCAATTTCGGATTAAAAATCGTTTATATGCTCTGCTGTAATTTGGACCAACCTCTCTGTTAATAATAAATTTTTTTTTAAACTTTTCTTCTAAATGTAGAAGAGAGAAAATTCGACTGTTTTCCCATTTAGTGTAATAAAAAAGAATTATAATGCAAAACTGTATATTTTTTTTACAAAAATAAGTCACATACAAGAAAAATTCTTGAAAAAAAGTTTGCTTACATTTTAAATCTTAATGTGTTAAAAATTTGAAAACAATTAATAACATTTTTTTAAAAATATTATTAATATTAAAATTATTTGCCTAAATTTTGCTCAATTTTGAAATTTTAATGCATTAAAAATTTGAAAGCAATTAAACATATTAAATTTTAAATTTCATTTTATTAAAATAATTTTTTTCCAAACCAAACAATTTTTTTATACCATCACTTTCAAAAATGTATAATTATTTCTACATTTTATATAAAAGCAACTTTTCACATAATTTTCTGCATGCAAATTTCATAAGAAAGCGATTAAAAAATTAGTGAAAAGTAATTTTCAAAAAAAAAAAAAAAACGAAATTGAAAAGAAAAAGAAAACTCCTCCATTGCATGCCCCACACACACCCATATCATTTTTCAATTTCAACATTACTTCGTAACGGCGCTTTACTAGCTTTAGTTTCACCCAACAAGAGTCGGTGGTGTTGTGGCCAAAGCGAGAAGCCATCAGGAAGCAAGAAATTGCGGCAGCTAAGCAGATAAAATTACTAACCTAATTTGTTGTGTTTTCTTTTGCAACCACAGACGAGCGTTGTTGCTGCTTCATTTTAATATACTTTGATATTTAAAAAAATATGCATATATGTATGTATGTATGTATGTGTATGCGGATAAATGCGCGCTCTTTAGTATATGGCATGAACTTCGCATTTTGCCATGGAAATTATACAAAAAAGAAAATACTTGTAACTCAACTTGATATGATTTGTGTGTGCTTACACAGTTATAAAAACAGCAACAAATCGCTTTTGTTTGGTTGGAGGAGTGTCTGCTGATAACAAAAGGCTACGGCGAAAAAGTAACTAAAAAATTCTAATGTGTGCACTCAATTCTGAGCGATAAGCAGCAAAGTTTGTAATAACGAAATAGCAAGTGTATTAACAACAAAAATAGAAAAATTTATTCAAAAAAAATTTCAAAATTTGCTTGAATAAAAAAATTTTTTTTTTTTAAATATGCAGACTTTTTTCAAATACGCTTGGCAAAGCGAAGGACATCGAATTTCTGAAAAGACCTTTAAAATTTTTTTTAAAGTATTATAAACAATTATTAATTTTTGAACTTTTATTTTAATTAAAAATTTTTGTTAGATATTTTTTTTAAATATGCAGTATTTTTTTAAATACGAAAAATTTTAGAAATTTTAAAAAAAAAAATCGTTAAAATAACTTTTACATAATTATATTATTTTTTATAAAGAGTTGTAAAGTTCTGGAAAGTTTTAATTTATTTTATTTGTATATATGAAAATTTTATTTATGTAATTTGTTTTTAATTAACACTTGCAAAACAAATTTTGATTACAACAACAACAAGCAAAATTTAAATGTAAAATTTTTTAAAACTAAATATAAATACTTATATTAATATTAACATTTTCTACAAAATTAAATTAAATTTATTATTTCTGACGAAAAAAATATGATGATGCCATGCCATTTTAGAATTGTGTCAATTTATAGAATTGTATTGATTTGATATTGAAAAAATTGAAAATATGATACAAAAAAAAAAAGGGATGTAGATACAATAATAGAATTACAGAAATGTACAAAATAAATAATGTTTTTCAAAAAACAAAAAGAAAAAATATTACAAAAAAATTAATTACAAAGTTAAAAAAAGTTGCAAAATTAAAAATTACAAACTACTCAAAATTTAAGGATTTATTTTGTTTCTTTATAAAATTTTGTTTAATTTTACTATTAAATATTTTTCTTATGTAATATTATTTTTTTTGTTTAGTAAAAAGTGTTTAAAAAATATGAATTGTGTCAATTTTAAATTTTTCCCTTTTAAATTCTCCGAATCTACTATTTCATTGCATTTTCTTTATATTCCAATTTTGTTCGCCCCTATTATCCATTTTCCCCTTTTGGATAGCAAATATTTCCAATGAATAAAATCCAACATAAGTTTTGTAATAAATATTTTTTTATTTTTGACTCCATGTCCATATTTGAAAAATGTGCAAATAAAATACCTTACAACAAAGCATTGCCAATTATGTGGAAAAGATTGCATAATTATTTAGTTGCCAAAGCAATTAAATATAAATATTTTGTAACCCAAACCGTAGGAGTTACCAAGCGTGAAATATTAAAGATATTTGCATAATAAAGACTAATGATTGAAAGAGAATTATGGATTTGCCTCGATTGTGGAATTTTGCGAAAGTGATTCATACATAGCTTCGCAATGACTTAAACATTTACTGAAATTTAAAGTGAGAAAAAATTTATATAATAAAGGTTTTTTAAAAAATAAAAAATAAAAGAAAAAATTTTTTTTAATGTTTAGAAAATTTTTGGAAACAAATTTTAAAAAATAAAATTATAAAAGAAAATTTGCGATTTTTCCTACTTAAATTATAAAAAAATTTACAAAAAATTTATTAAAATTTTTAACATCTAAACGTTTAACTATGTAATTTATAAAAAAAATCACAACTCAATTTAACAATATAGATTATGTAACTTCTCCTTAATTTTCGAGTTATTCTTGCACTCTAACCACAGTTGACCTTTGTTCACCTCTGTTTAAGTTTTCCTTATTAAACAATGTCTTTAATGCCCGTCAAACATTTTTATTTGATGCCAATGCATACTTGACATTACTGAATACACTTTATCTTTTCATAACTCTTCTGTTTCTCTGGGTTTCTTTTGACACATACGAATTCGTTACCCGTTTTACCTCAGTTGACATATTCATTGCGCCTAATTGACAACTGTCACTTCAAATATATGGTGGCATTTTATAATTATACTCTCGCAACATGTTGCTAGAGAGTATATTAGTTTTGTTCACCTAACGGTTGCTTGTAACATCCAAAACTAATCCAGTTAGATATAGCCATATATATATATATATATAAATGATCAGGATGAAAAGACAAGTTGAAATTCGAGTGACTGTCTGTCCGTCCGTCCGTCCGTCCGTCCGTCCGTGCAAGTGGTAACTTGAGTAAAAATTAGGATATTTTGATGAAACTTGGTACACGTGTTCTTTGTCACCGTCAGACGGTTGATATTGCAGATCGGCGTAATTGGACATCTTCCACGCCCACAAAATGCCATTAATCGAAAACAGATAAAGTGCTATAACTAAGTAGGAAATTAAGATATAAACGTCTTATTTGGTATGGAGGATCCCAGTAGGGTGGGGCATCTGTGGGCAAAAATGTTTGTAAAAGTGGGCATGGCTCCGCCCCCAATAGGTTTAATATCTATCTAGTTAAAGTTATATCAATCAAACTTGCTCCGAGAAAGTTTTTCTGGCATCTCCTCATATACTGAGAAAATGAGTGAAATGGGTAACAACCACGCCCACCTCCTATACAAAGGTTTTGTTGAAATCTACAGTGGGTTAGTTGGCAGAAGGAACACGGACCGAAATATATGGTATAAAGTCTACCGGAAGGTTGAAAATCCTTATATTAGGTATATGTGGGCTAGGGGAAGTATTTACCCGATTTTTCCCATTTTGGCACCAGGTCAAATTATTATCAAGAAAAGATAATCCTCAATTTTCATTACGATATCTTACAAATTTACAAATATATGGTATAAAGTCTACCTTCCCATAACACTAATATAATGATTTGTCATCATGATGATTTGTCTTAGTTGTATTGACTTTATGAGTATAAGACCTGAAGTAAAAGTTAATATTATGCCAAATATGATTGCAATCCATTCACAATTGCGTCGAGTGACAAATGTTGAATTCTTATGCAATATTTTTAACATAAAGTCGACCTTCGAGCCTTGCATATTGCGAGAGTATAAAATGTTCGGTTACACCCGAACTTAGCGCTTCCTTACTTGTTTTTTGTTTAGGTTAAGTGCTCTTAGGAATTCTCAGGCGCGTTAATTGCATAATAAATTTTCTTTTTGTTGGACGACAAACAGGCATAGCTGGCTGTATAAAATGGGGTACAAGAATAACTTATTAATATGTAAATGTTTTGTAAATATGGAAAGAGAGCAGCGGAAAATATATTTATACATATATGGGAATTGAAAGTAAAATATTTCCAAAAAAAAAAAAAATAATTTAAATACAAAAAAAATTAAACATTTTTTTAAAATAAATTATTTAAAATAAAATTGAATAAAAAATTTAATGAAAATTTTTACTTCTGACATTTTAGCAAAATTTTATATTTTTTGCTATGTAAAATACTGTATTTAAATTCAAATTCATTAAAGGAAGATGTATATGCAACACAAAAATACACAAATTTGAAAAATCATTTAAATCAAAAACATTTTCAAATATAAAAAATAACAAAAATAAAAAATAAAAACAAGAAGTAAGTTTGAAACCATTACGATATTTTTCCATATGAAATAAGAAATGTTATTTTTTTTTAAATTCAAAAGTTTCGTATTTAGAAAACAAATATTTTCGAATTTATACGAGTTAAAAAAATATAGTATTTAATGTCAATATTTATTTATATTTCTTAGAACGATATGCTTCTATGAGAAAAGTGAATTTATTTGCTATATTAGTTTTTAGTTATTATTGCTTGATTATTTCGAAAATATCATTTTTTTAATTATTTTTTGAAAAAATTTTTAATTTGATAATTTTAAAGAAAAGTGTATAATTAAAATACTTTTACTTTAAATTTTGTTTTACAAGAAAAAGTAATTTACTTTTATAAAAAAAATATAATTTAAAATTTTTATATAAATATTTGTTTTTTTATCATTTTTTGTTTTCTAAAAATTTTTTATATATGAAAATAATTTTTTAATTTGAAAATTATTATAAACTTTTTACATAAATATTTAATTTTTTTTTATCATTTTGATTTCTAAAAATTTTTTTATTTGAAAATTATTTTTTTGCTCGTATACAATTTTTTAGGCTTTTCTCCACCACTTTACAAAGCAGCCCCACCGCAACTCCTTTTCTAACAACACAATGCCATTTATCTAAATTTTCCACTAGAAAATGATTTTCTGCTTTCTTCATTCACACTTTCTTAATTAACACCGAGACGAGTCAAAAGTGACATTTTTAAATTACAAACACATGCATAATTATACACTGTTTGAGCATGTCAAAGAAATTCCATTTCATTCTCAAATACAAATTTTTCTGTCAAAAACGTTGTAGCCACAAAAAAAAAACAAAGAAAATAAGAAAGACATCCAGCCGCATACAGTCTGCAAGAAAAGTGGACAGACAAGAGTGGTGGCTCTTGGTCGCTGACTCATCAGCGCACCGCAGCAACAGCGTTGACGTTGGTGGGTGTGAAAATATATATAACCCATGTACATCAACTCATGTATGCTTATTTTGAGGTTATGCAGCTATACATATATTATTTTGAGGTTATGTGCAGCCCGTACTGTAATAACAGTTAATTTTATTTGCACTGTGTGGTTTCGTGTCGATAGCGCTGGTGGTATGGTGGTTCCAACTGTATATTTAGCTGAAATTTAAGGGTTAGACACGCGCGTGCTTTTACAGGCGCTACACGACCGCCTTCCTTGTCTATCTAAAGATGCAAGCTGCTTGCGGTTTGTAAGCAAGTTGACCTCGTACTGTCTCGAAGCATCAAACTGGTACAAATGCATGCTTATGAACTTGAGAATACGTTAGTCTTTGTATCTCGTCTGAATTTAACCTTTGCAATTAGGTTGTTTCATGCCATATAGTGTCTACAGACGCTTTTTTGCCAGCTGCATATATGCTACCCTGCCAGCATGTTACGTTTTATCAGCTGCCACAGGCCGACGCGCTGTCCCACAGTGTTTTCATCAGTTGTCGCTTCACTGCAGCTTCGTTGTGATGTCATGTGATGCGAAGTTCTCCGTCTGCTCTTTTGTCTTTTTATTCCTCTTTCCCCCCCTCTACTTTTCATTTCTTTCTTTATATTGCCTTTCTTCACAAAACAAGAACATCACTCTCGTATCCAATAACAATGCCAGTTTTATTGCGCTTTTGTTCTATGCTGCAAGCCTTGGTCCAAGCGCAACGTGAATTTGGCCTTTACACGCTTCGTCTCCAACAATTGGTGTACACCTTGCTAGCTGACGCTGCCGCTGCTGCTGACTAATCAATCTTTACATCATTTTATGTGTCATCTCTTCCGTCTGCAACTTCTTCATACCATTTTCCCTCTTTCTTCTTGTTTCTTGAGCTGCTAGTATACAACGCATTTTCGTAAAGTGTCCAATGTAGCTCCGTCTTTATTGTTATGGTTATGGTTATGGTCATTGCCATTGCAGCCGCAGACATAACTTTTCATGTCGACAGTGTCTGGTGACGCAAATAATCCCTTAATGGCGGCTGACTGTCGCTTTTTTGGTAAGTCTGTTTAATTTAAATTAAATTTATAGCTTCTTTTTGAGTTTTTGAAGTAATGTAGTGAGTAAATAGTTTCGGAATTCTTTAGCCTCCAAAATTCTTTTCAACACTTCTTGGAACAACAACAACATTTGAGGCCTGTTGAATGCCTACCCACACTCCAGAAGCTATCTTGCGTGGTTCAGAACTTTCTGGAACTTGGTTTTCGTAACAGCTTCCAAGAGTTTCCTTGAAAATGTATGTATAACTAAACACCGTAGTACATCTGGTGTAACCGTGATCGATTATTTCTTTGAAAAATCGAAATATTTGAGAACTTAATAGAACAAAGTAACCTACAAACTTTGTAGAGGGCTTAATCTTATCTCGAAAACCCTGTTTTTTTTTGTATCAGCAGAAAACATATTCGGTGAATAATTTTAGGAAATGTTCCACTGTTGTCTATACTAAACCGGATATGAATAGTTCTCCGTTCCGGTTACGTAAGCCCGACTGTCGGGTTAATGGATTTCCTACATTTCTTGCATAGCTCTGCAAACTTTAGAGTATAAAAAACGACAATGAGTTGCCAAAATTATTTATTATTTAGTTAGAAAGTGTATACTTGGCTACCTCGAAGACTTGTAAGAATTTTCGTGCTTCCTTTTCGTTCTTTTCTTTACCGATATTGGAAAATTAGTTGAGTCTTAACTACTTTATTTGGTCTCACCACTAAGTATGGGCTTCTTTCCTGCAAAGACCTGAGACCTAAGACATTTCTTTGTTAACAGCTAATCAAAGAGTAGAAAAAGCTTTCGTAAGAATTTGCACAGCGATAAGATTTGTTGGAACATCACTTAGAGTCCTGAAAGGTAGCCAACCCAACTGCCTGAACAGATTGCTAGAGTAAAGAGAGTTCAATCATTGTACCACAAATGCGTTAAAGGGCTGGGAGATCAGTTAAAACTTCAATATTTAGATCCCGAAAAATCCTTTTTAAATTATTACTTGGCTTCATAAATTTTCCTTAAATAAGATACGTATTAGATGTCTAATTAATTTAGTTATTAATACTAATAACTCGACTATTATTAGTTAATATATCGCTTTAAAAACTACAAGCGCTCATTTGCATAAACTTATCTCTTCTTTTATTACACTTCTTTCTACATGTATCTCACATCCTGCCCTTTTAGTTTGATCCGACCACCAAGCGAACACATTCAATTCATACTCATTGAGCTCTGACCTTTGAGAAATTCAATTTAACTGACAGTTGTTGCTGAAGCGTACCCTCAATTATGCTTCTTTATGTACTCATATTTGTAAATGCTTGAAGAAAACATACAAATTCGCATTTAAATTTCAACCAATGAGGCACAAGTGGTTTAAAAAGTTCCTTGTAGGAAAATATACGCGCTGCTAATCGAGTGCTGGAATAGAATATAACCATGGGTTTATATTTAGGAAAGTAAGAAGTTTCTTTTTAAATTTGCAAGGTATGTGTGTCAGTAGAAGAAGGGCATACTCTTTAGTAATCGAGTAGGTAATCAATAATTACATATATTTGCTGCTCATTCCAACAGGTTGTGTGTAAGAAAGTAACTGTATACTCACTTATATCAATTTATATATATAGTGCATATAATTCTATGCAGTAATTTGCATATCTGTCATACTTTGGTGTCCAACAAGTGCGGTCACTTGTGCTCTTTCTTTTTCCCCCAAAAGCGCCCGCACTCACTTCCTCAGCACACACACGTTCACTTCAATTCTCTTCAAACCACACGAATTATAAATTATACAATTGAATAAATTGCAATTCTTTTTTTTTTATGTTACCCCCTTTCTCTTTGCATAGATTATGGTTATTATATAGTGAGTGGATCCACTTTATATTATATTTCCAGTTTTGCTTCTTACTCATATAAAAACTGCGCAGCAAATTTGTAATGATTTAATGCACCAATCATTTCTGTAGAATGTCAGCGAAATGACATAGAAATCTTCTCAATGAGTTTCAGCCGAATGACAGCTGAATCATTTTGATGGGTATAACGCAACCGAACTTATTTTTTTTTTTTTTTTGTGAGATAGACGTTCGAAGATTTGAGTTCACAATATTTATAAGCTTATTGTGGATTCAACAGTACAGACAGAGCGCCACTGTAGTAGTTGACAGGTTAAATACAGTTAAATGCGACTCAAAATTTCCTATTTCCGATGCTTAGCGGTACGGATTAGAAGTCTCTATAATTTGGCGCCGCGTTTTTCAGTAGTCTGGCGTAAAGAATGGTTCAAGTTGCTGGAATAATTTTCATTTGTTGTATATAAGTCAACAATTTGTTTCATAGAAAGATACGCAAAATCCTTAAGGAAATCTGAATAGATCGACATTCTAGAACCAGGAACTCGTAAAATATGGAACCATCTTACACTAAGATATAGTTTACTAATCCTAAAGAGGCAGATCGATGTGGCATCACGGTTCCTGCAGATGTCAGACGATAAAAACACCTTCTGGCTCACTTTAGACGCTTTAAGATTCACTTCCGACTTTGAGTTCTCTCAGGAGAAATATGTATTAGTTGGATTAACAAAATGAGCCAAATTTCGCGGCTGCTAGAGAAGTTATGAAGCACTCTTTTTGATTGTCGATAGAAAAATTTGCTTCCTGTCGACAAATTACCACTTGTTGAGAGAAGAGAGCTTGGTTTACCTGGTTGGCGCTGTTGATGGATGTTATACTGACTTAAAGGTGGACTAAACTAACTTCAATTGTAAGTAATTTATTAGCATTTTTTAGCGCGTTTTTAATTTATGAAGATTTATTGTCTGACTTTTATGAGATGCAGTTTTGGTTGTGAGTAATTTTTGGGATCTCACTTAAATTGAGAGTTATTATTTTAGTCAGCGTGACGTATAATCTTGGAACCATGATTTCTATTCGGCAAAGTTCAAATCAATTAGCTCAAAAAGCTTAGTTCCGACTTAGTCTTATGGACTTTCCACTTGCTGTATATAATTATTTGAGAAAGTGATAAAATTTTAGTACTGTTTTTAACTCTTCCCGGTATTCATACATTACCTTCTATATTACTCGGTAATAAAAAATAGTTTTTTGAAGTTTGAAAGCTTTTTGACATGAATCTTTCCCTGTCGTGAGTTCACTAAACTTAAGTCACGCATAGAAAATGCAGTGACTAATATTCATTCATAGATAATAAGACTAATATGGTCAAAAAAACAACACCTGTAGTGGTTTTGAGAATGAATTAAGGCAACGAGAACTGTAGAAGAGGGTGTTAAAAAATCTGAGAAAGCAATTTAACATGAGACCCAAATCTTATTTGGTGCCATAATCAAACGAAAAATGTCCAAAAGACGCGTGAAGAAGCAAGTGGAAAGCAAAAGAGCAATAATAAAACGAACAGCAATCGAAATAGCGTGTGAAGAATCTGTCTAAGAAACCGCTTAGTATACGTGGGCGTTCTTAAGCTGTCCAAAATTGTAGCTTAACGCATTGTATAATAGTATTAATGTTTGTATATGTATGACTTAAGAATTTGAAGATGTCATCTTCGTAATTTATTACCATCGCTGAGCAGAAAACATGGCTCAGACTTGCTGTCGTCGGCGGTCTATTGAACCGCAGGGGGTGTGCGTATACTACACAAGAGATTGAAGCACATAATTATTACTACAAAATAAGCCGATAAACAAAGACATCAATAAAACAGCGCGCGTGGGTGCCAGATAGCACTAGCAGTCAGTATATGGCTGCGGAAAAATGGCGGCGCTGCGCAAAAAAAAAATATTAAAATCAAGTGTATGCTTATATTCTTAAACGCATCACATTTCAAGCTGCTGTTCAAGCTTTAGTTGCTGTTTATATGTTGCGTAGATTTTTTTCTCCGCGCTGTTTATTTGTTTTGCGCTTCGCTTCTGGCGTGCGCTTGATAGCATTAATTTGTGTTCGCCTACATTTTTTTTTTTGTCATTTCTGTTTCGACTTTTTGTCATTTTGTTGCTTCTTATCGCTTGTTGTTGTACAGCACTTATCATTACGCCGTCATTTATGTTCAAATATTGGTTAAACTTATTAACACTGTAGTGTGTGCCGGGAACTTATCATGAATTAACGCTACCGTTATTATTTTTAAGCCAACGCGTCCAACGTCTGCCGAAGTGCCAATCATTTGTAAATGGAATCTCAACTTTAAATTCTCTATCGTAAAAGTTTTTGTAATATTTTAACGCCCGGTTTCCGCTGTGCTTTGTAAGCTGTTTAGAAGGCTGCGCGCCTACGTTGCGCGTGTTGTAGATCCTATACGATGCCTTGGCTATTGCTCTTATTACATATATTAATTTTTTTTTTATCTTAAACTAAATGTGTTCCATTAGTTTTGTATATGAAAATACAATTTTCAGCAAACTTTTGAGCTCTTTTGTCGAAAAATGAACTTGAATGGGCACATGTGACCTCGAGTGGTTATTAAATTCCGATAAATCATGTTATAAATCACTTAGGCGGCATATTTATAGATCGTGTGGTTTACAACTTTGTTGGGTCAAATATTTAATTCAGATATTATTAGCAAATTACTGTGGGAAGTATGCCAGTGTTGGTACAAGTTGAATGATTCTTCGTTTAAAAAAAAAATTATGCTTACTTCAAAACAAAAAAAAAAAAAACAAACAAAAAAAAAGACAATTTTCATATAATATTTTATATTTAACTCAGAAATAACAAAATTATTTATCCTTTATTATGTATACTTTTTTTAAATTTTAATTCTGTACAGATTTTTATTTATATTTTCATTTATTTTTTAATTATGTTAAATTTTTTTCTTTTAAATAAAATTTTTTAATTTTATACAAGTATTCTAAAAAATTTTATTTAAGTGTTTTTATTATAATTTTCCAGAAAATTTTTTTTTGTTATTTCTTTTCTTTTAAGTAAATTTTAAAAAAATTGCAAGTATTCAAGACAAAAATAAATTTGTTATCATAATTGTTTAAATATATTCTTATATAAAAATTTTGGTTTACATTTTTATTAATTATTAAAGTTGTTTTGTTTTTTTACTAGAATTTGATAAATTAAAAAAATTACTGTTTTTAAATCAAAACTAGCTAATGAAGTTTTTAAACAGTATGTTTTACAGTATATTGATTGTAAAGTGTTTAAAAACTTATTTCTCATATGTTATTAATAAAAATATGCCTTTTTAAATTAATAATATGCAAAAATGTAAGAAACAAATCTATTAAAAATTTCAAAAAATTTTGAAACCAATATTTAATGTAATTTTTATTATTTTGTTTCTCAGTATTTCTTTAATTAAATTTGTCTAAATCGTGTCTTTAAGCAAAGAAAAAAATATTAAGAAAAAATTAAAAGAATTAAACTTCATATTTTACAAAACTTTTTTTTAATACAAAGATTTTTGTATTTGAAATTACATATTTGATAAATTATTTATTATTTTATTTCTTAGCATATTTGTCAACTAATATATATACCATTAAAATAAGTGAAAAGCAGGACGGTAAAAAGAACTATTATACTAAAGAATTACTACTAAACTACTAAAACTACTAAAAAGTACTAAAGAATTATTTTTGTATATTCTTAAAATTTTTGTTATGGTTATGAAGCAAAATATTATGCAATTTTTTTATTTATTTATTATTATTTATTTATTTATTATTTTAACATAAATTATTATTTTTTATTTAAATATCATTTTTATTTAATTAATTATTTTTCTTAATTTAGTCTTTTTTAAATTCTTTCATGTTTTTATTTTCTTTAATATTTTTTTCTTTATTAATTTTTTCTTTTATTAAAAATTTTATGTTTTTTGTTGCTATTATTTTTATATGTTGTTAATAGTTTTGTTACGGTTATAAAGAAAATTTGTAATTATTTTATTTTTTTTTACTTTTATGTGTTAATAACTTCTTAATTTTTCGTTATTTTTGCTCTCCTAACTGGTTGTACCACACACAGCCATAAGTTTTATAATATTTTTTCAACTTAATTTATTAACAGTTCCGTCCCTAAAATTCCACCCACATGCCTATAACTAATAAAAACATTTTTTATGTATTCCCATAAATGTCGTTTCGTACAATAATTGGAAATTTGAACAAGCGAACTACTAAAAACATGCTTTATTCTCATACTTACATACGTATGTTTGTATTTATGTACAATTTCATACATATATATAGTCTTCATTAGTAATTGTTAACATTAGAATACAAAAGAAATGAGAAACCACACAAATAAAATCTCACACACAAACAAAAATTCGAATAGACACACGAAAATGCAATGTAAACTAAAGTGATGTGAAAAATTAAAAAACATTCTATAAAAAATGTTAAAAACAAGTTTGCATGAATACCTGACAACATTGGTTGTCAGCAAATGACAGATCTGTCCGCTCACTGACGGCCGGACATGCGGGTGACCGCAAGGGGTATGTTGATGAGTGGTATGGAGAGAGTGAGGCTTGAGAAAAGTATGTGATGTGATGGTGTGATGTATGGTGGATGGTGTATGGTGTGATGGTGATAGTAGAAGGTAAATATGTAGGTATGTTTGTATATATGTAGGTATGTATAAATGTATATATATATATATACATACATTATATATATATATATGTATTGTGATAGTATTTTCAATAAACGCTGATAATCTGCTATTTTGTTTGCCTAGTCCAATAGCTTGCCACGTCCATTATCTGGAAGTTTGCCGCTATTCATTGGACCTCATAAGCGACTGAATGTTTTTGATTGACACCTAAATACATAACACACACGCATACATACATACGCCTGCATAAAAAGAGAGCATAGCTCAAAAGTACTTTTATCAAAGTGACAGATAGCTCTGTGAATATTGGTGCATATATACATATATATTTACTCACATGTATGTATGTGTATGCACCTTGTGTATTTTGTGTCATTGTGCGCCTGGCAAACAAGTCATTTGTGGAACTAAGTACTTTCCGTGGAATTCTTTCTATTGACCGAGGCAGTAAGGCTAAAGTGCAGCGAAAGACTCGCTTACAAATATGCATACATACATACAGTAATTTTTTTTTTATTGAAAAGCAGATTCTTACATACTTTTTTTTAGAACCTTTTTTCAGTTTTATTGCTTCGCGCTCATTTTATCTTTCCACATTTCATTTATTTTTTTTATTTTAATTTAAAAAATTTAAAAAAAAAATTTTATTTTTTTTCAAAATTGAGAATTGTGAACGTCGCTTTACTATTTTATTACTTTATTTATTTATTCTTTTATTGCCTCTTTTTCATTTTCCTTTTATTATTGCCTTTCACCAACCTCTGCACCAATGGTTTTTATTTTGATTCCACTTCATTTGCAGCATCGCCTCGTTGCATTAAAACTTGTACTTTTGAGACATTTCTTTGGAAAAATACTTTTTTCTTCATTTCAAATACTCTTTTTAATACTTTTTAGGTTTACATTTGTGCACCCCTGCAAATATTTCAAATACTCTTTTAATGCTGTTTACATTTGTACACCCTTGCATTCATTTTTTAAAGTCCACAATGCCTCTGCTATATCTTAACAGCCTTCACACTTCACCCTTCTTTCCCTTCCACTTTCATCTCTTTCTCCTAGCTCCACTTTACCATCCCTCCTTCCTTCCTTCGCTCAGTCTTTCATACGTCAATACCAAATCTCCACTGCTTCACAATTTTTCCATTTTTCACTTTGAAAAGCTATAGAAAATCGCTTCCTTTAGAAATTCTAAGCATTCGCTAAGCAGTCTCATTTATCTGCCATTTATTTACGCTTAGTCATATTGTTTGTTGTTGGCTATTCAACGGCAGCTGGTTTGCGCCCTAGTTTTTCCAAATGGATTCTCCCTTTTCTATAAATTTCTATGGATTCCAATTTGAATAGCGAAAGTATTGACAAAAAGCTGTAAATGGCGTTGGAATGAATTTCTATAGGCGGTACCGTTATTTTAGATTTGGAAAGTATGATTAATGTGTAATATGAGTTTTTAATGCAAAATTCTCATTTTGAACAAGTTTCTTAATTTTTATTTAAGACTAGATGATTCGGATTTTACTTTTTACAATCTGTCTATTTTGCACCTCACTATGCTCCTAGCCTTATACTATTTTTAATACTTTATACTATTTTATACCGTTGTCCTAAATATTCTAGAATTCTTGAATTGCCGTAAGTTTACGAAAACCCTCCTGCTAGATTAGGATCACTGCTATGAGTGCTTCCAAGTTAATGAAAACCTTTCTTCTAGCTCCCGTATCTTGTCTTTTACTGTATATATATTTACTAGTAGACTATATATATTATTAATTATTATTATTGAAGTCCCCTAGTGTCGTTCTAGCGCTCATACATACACCTCATCTAATTGGTTTAAACTTTGAAGATCAATTTCTCTTTTGTCGACATCATCCACAAATCTTCTTACATTGTTTTAACCTCATCGAAATCCTTCTATCTTGCTTACAATCGATTCACAAATTTTGTTTATGGTATATTTTTTTAATGCATCATATCTCCAGTTCGAACAGTACGAACTGTTCGACAAAAGTTCGAACCCGATTAGAGATTTGTAGAGATTATATTCTATCCAGAGAACATCTGGTATTTTGATTATCTATTGAGTATAACAACACATACTTTTTGACTTTTAAGAAATAAAAAAAAGTGATCTGTGTCTGTCTTTTGAGGGACTAATTCTAATGTCGAATAGATCTTATGTAAAAAGGTTATATCAAATACTCTGGTCATAGGACGAGAAAGTGTATTGTTCCAAAATTATATGTTAATTTTAAAGTTGCTTTTGTTGACTACTTTATTTTTTCTTTGAACCCAAATATTGTAATTATTGGGAACAATTTTGGCATAAAAACTCCATATTTTTTTCAGTAAATATTTGTTTTCTCTTGACTAATAAGTATATTCTCTTTTCTTTACAGGTGAGTACCAATCATAAA
Organism: Bactrocera minax; assembly: GCA_021498325.1. Classification (NCBI taxonomy): domain Eukaryota; kingdom Metazoa; phylum Arthropoda; class Insecta; order Diptera; family Tephritidae; genus Bactrocera; species Bactrocera minax. The sequence continues at coordinate 36,296 of JAKEEE010000193.1, forward strand.
ATAATTCAAAGAAGGGAAACAAGGAGAATCGTGAGTAAAAGCTAATGTGTGACCACAAGAAACTTCCACAATCGGAAATCATTTAATGAAGTATAAAATAGTGATCTGAGTAAAGCTGATCCGCCTCACTGATCTTCACTATTTCATTTAAAATTTTATTGAGACATCTCGCAGATTGATCGAAATATACGGTATAAAGTCAACCGCAAGTCCGAAATTTTTTGTTTTAGGTATGTGGAAGCTAAGGGAAGTATGTAGCCGATTTTACGCATTTTCGACACCAGGGCACATTATTATGAATTTCACTAATATGTCTAATATAGTGACCGATATTTACGGTAAAAACTCAGCCATAAGCATCGAGGTCCGCTTTGTTTATCTTTAGCGAGGTCAACACCTTTGTTTACGTTTTTGTTTACATTTAGCTAGGATCACTTCCCTTCTCGTGGTGAATAATATACAAAGGCTAGTTGTGGTTTGGCTAGTTGTGAATCAAAATGCGTTTAAACTAAACACTAAAAATAACTAAATTTTGAAGTACAGATGCCCCAGCCCACTACGAAACCAACTTTCTCATGGTGACAAAGGACACATGTACCAAGTTTTATCAAGATATTTTAATTTTTACTCAAATTATCGCTTGCGCGCACTGACGGACAACCGTTATGTGAACCAAACTAATATACTCTGTTGCAACATGTTACGATAGTATAAAAATTAATCTAAAATACACCAAAAAGGGAAGCAGTTGATGAACTGTAGTTCATAAGGCTAATGTGGTTTGGCCCCGCAATTAAGCCACAATTAACAACTAAAATAATAACACATCTAAATGCTTATTTGTTTCCGCAAACATCAAGTCACACGATCATTCAAACATTGTGAGAAAAATGTTTTCAACCTTCCATACGTTCAAGGTTGCCCTCAATATCTGCGCTACAGCAAAAATAAGCTAAACAAAGATAAGTCACATTTATCTGCATAGCGCAAAAGCTTAAGATAATTAGATTTAATCTTACTATTTATCATTAGCTTTTCGTTGCTTGAAAACAAATTGAGTAAATAAATATGGAGAACGAAAATAAACCAAAAGTAATTAGTGCAAATGAAATTAGTTGACTAAAAATACAAACAGCGCCGAAATAGTCAAAAGCGATAAGGGTGTTGCGGTAGAATGGGCTGAGCAAGGCAAAAGTCCACGATGAGTCAGTGTGAAGATCAGCGATCAGCTGGAGATCGTACGAATATCAACTGTCGGTGAAAGCGATATTTTTTGACAGAAAATTTTTGTATTTTTAGATATTTTAAGCGAAGCGTGTGAAAATAAAGCATAAAATATCTGTTGATTACCAATTTAGAAAATATATGAAATTGTAATATGAGATCACTCGAAGTGATCTTCTTTAAAGTATTTTCTTTTTTCTTAGGTTAATCTAAGCTATTTATACCTTTAGGTATTAAAGTAGATCTCTGGTTAAATTACAACACTTAATATTATTATATTATTATTATTATTATTATTATTCTTAACACTTCCTGAAGACTGCCGTAAAATACGTTATTTCAAAAGATCTGATATGATCCTCAAATGGGGATAACTCCGATTGGTTTACTATGAGCAAATCTTATTAGAAAATGTATTACCCGAAATTTTAGTATCACTGTTAAATGTTTTTTTTTTTGGAACACGTCGGTTTCAAAACGGTTGAATTTTACTCGAATGCATGACTGGTCAGAACTGATCATTAGCAGCAGGTTCATGCCGATCTTCAATGAGAAAGTAAGAAAATAATTATTGTATGATCACTATTATGAAGTATATGCAGTTTGAATAACACTGTGTTCACATTTTTATTGTTACAACTCAGGTCAAGAAAGGAGGAAAAGGGGACTCAATTAAAAATGGCGGCGTAGCAAAAAATTTAAAAGCCATGAATTTGATTATTTATGTTTCAAAAATCATTCAAAATGTATTTTATTTGAATATTTTTTTTTATTAACTCAGAAACTGTCTCTAAATTTTACTTTTCTCAGTTAAAAAATAGTATAATTTCAATATGCCGTTATGTGAGTACTAATGAGTTACGTTTAAAGTTTCGGATTTATTGTAGTAAATTGTTGGTATGTCCAGATAAGTTTTGCGAGGTTTAATAACCTCAAATTTGGTTGAAATTTGTAATTTCGAGAAAAAGTGAGGTCACTTTTCACAAGTGAGCTTTGTTAGTTTGCAACAAAAGAATTTTAAAAGAAATATCTTACGCATGAAATCAGGCACAGTAGTGTATTTAAAATATTAATTGAAAATGGAAATTGAATTGAGTTGAATAAATATGAAATAACTACAAAAGTGAGTTTAACAAAGTTAATATTGCTTCCCCAAATCTCTTATCTCTTATCTCCCAAATGTTGCTTAAAATAAAATATTTATGATTTCTATTGTAGAAAAAAAAAATCTTCAGAGCTGAAAATCTCTAAGTGTGTTTAAATTATATTTAGATAAAAAAGTGAGGTTAATTTTTTTAGAATTTAACAAATGAAGCTTAGAATACGCTTTGGTGGGAGGTTTGGTGTATGAACGTTATTTGTGTTGTTGATATTTGGCTTAAAACTTTTAACGAATTCTTAAATAACATTTTACAGTTTTCAAAAAATGAATTTTAAAAAACATTTTTATTTATTCATTGTGCCATAATAAGGTTTATTAGTTAAATTTTATTTAAAAAATATATATAAAAACTCAATTTTAGGTTAATTATTTCTTTTTTTTTTAGGAAAATGGAGGTTAAGATTTATTTTTGTGCAAATTACGGTGGAACTGAGTACAAAATTATATTTTTTACCCTTTAGTTACATTTGTTTTCGTTATCTTTAAGCTAAAATCTTTAGGGTAAACTTAAAGTACATTTTTACCAAAAAGTGAGGTTATGTTTTGCTAATTTTCAACAAATGAAGTTTAATTACATATTCTTTAGGCGTTCAATGAGGCTCAATATAGTATCTTATTTGACATTTATCAAAAAATATATATTACACAACTTTATTTTGAGTTGTAGATGTTATTATTAATTTTTTCTTTGAAAAAAAGTGAGGTTAAGGTTTTGATTTTTTATACATTTTTGCGAAGGCATTTAAAGTAAGCATAAATAAATTTTGTTTACGAAAAAGTGAGGTTATGTTTTTGCTAGCTTTTAACAACAATAAGCGTTAATCAGAATGAAATAGGTTAGGAAAATTATTTTTGTCATATTGGCTAAGAAAAGTAATAAATATTTACTTTAGTTTAATATTAGTTGATTGTTGATTACTTTCCCCATTTGTTATTGGTTATATAATTGATGCTGCTAATTGCCCGACGACAGCGCCAACGATAGGCGCGTCTTATGTGCCTCGCATATTTCCATAGTACGTGTTTAACACTAGGCTGTGAAAATTTCCACAGCTAAGAAGCAAATTTGTTTAAAACTAAAAATATCTACATTTTCATTGCTATTATTGTGTTGTTGTTGCTATTTTCGATCGCATAAAACGGTGCTTTGTATACAATGGACTTCAGGGCGCATTTTGGTATGCCGCCGCGCAGCGACATCAGTTCCCAGCGCTCAATTCCATTCTTCAAATAGTTCATACTCGCTGAGAGAACGTGCTGTTGGTCGCTTAACGGCTGTACAAATTAATTTCTATCTAATATACTACCCTATTTGCTTGCTACGCCCTGCTGCATGCTGCTTCACTTGTCTTATTGTGTTTTTCTTTTGAATTTGTTGTTTTTATTTTTTTCTTTTTTGGCGCGCTCAAACCTTATGCTATCGGAAAATGTGTGCATTCATGCCGTTCTACATGTGTATGTTGTTGTTAGTGTTGTTGTTCGTCTTCTTCTTGTTTTTGCGCGGCATTATCAGTATATTTGTTCTAACATTGGGCATAGCAGCGCATTCTGCTGGTTTAACTCTTGTGCTGCACACTTGTAGCTTGCCAACCAACCAGCCATTGTTGTACAGCATGTTCAACGCTTGCTTGTTGGCATTTCCTCTGCTACTACATTGAGCAGGTGATATTTTCGTTATGCACTCTCCATTTGCATATACATACACACACATGCATATCCATATAAGTATACATATATGCATGTGAAATTGTAATTCTTACTCCCTACCCGCTAAAAAAAAAATAAATGGAAAGTGTCAGTTTATTTTTAATTTCTGCGCTCTCAGAGAGATTTTTTTTATATGCGCGCTCTCTCACGGGAGCTGTGTACGCATGGACAAGCAATAATTGAGCGCATAATTTGCAGCTGCACGTGAAAAATAATTGGAAATTCCATTTTTCGGAAAAGCGCTGACTTTGTAATTTGGTCCTGGTGCGTTGAAAAAGGAACGAGAGAGTGGTTGCCATGAATATTACAAACATTTTACGATTTTGATTCTCTCGCAGTTCTCTCACGCAAGTAAATATAACTAGGATTCGTTCTCAATGCAAAACATATGCCACTAGGAAGTTAATTGGTGCTAGAGTTGCCATTCAACTACAAATTTCAAAAATCCTTTCTTCCTTAAGATCAGTAAGATCAATCATCCGATTTCAAAGCGATCTCCGGTTGCAAAAAGATCATGTGTCTCAGAAGAATGTTTGACCTTGAAACGAGAAAGTGCACATCTTGCTTCCAAATAAACATTTTTATTATTATACTACGACCACACTCGAAAATTTTATAAACTTAACTATTTTATAAAAGAATTTAAATTTAAAGCGTTACTTTTCGTTTAATAAAACGACCTTCAAATGTATTTTGAAAATGGAGAATCCAGAAAAATTTTTCAATTTTGCTTTACCATTATTGATATTATCATTAGATCACTCCACTCTAATTAATAACAGCAATTATTCCATAAAAAGTTAACATACTTTCAATTATTATTTTTTCAATTATATAAATATTTATTTATTTATTATTTTTTTCGAATATAATTTTTATTAATTCAAATATATTATTTTATTAGGTGAATTTCGTTACATTTGGAACTTCTTTGAGCACAAACTTTTTTATACAATATAAAAAATTTTTTTACTTTAGTGTGGCAACATTTGTAAACAATCTGATTTTCCTCTTTACGTTATAAATATTTTTGCTAATTATTATAACCCGATTTAAAGTTAATATTTTGATTAAAGAAATTGCATATATTTTTTTTAATAAAAGTTTAATTTTATGCACTGTGGTAACGCTGAGAAAACAATTTTTTTTTAAAGCAAAATAAATAATTTTTTTTTTTATCAAGATATGCGACAAATTATTTTGAAGTCTTTCAAATATTTCCTTCTTAGCCAGTAGCATTAGTAGCTAGAACTTGCTGTCTCTTCTTGCATGCCTTTCCATAATATACTCGCACACGCTCCCCTGATCTTTGTGCAGCATCACATGTAGTTATCATTTCACCTTTGAACTCTCCCTAAATGTATACTTTTAATCTTTGAAACAATTACCTGCTCAAATAACATTGCTGGAAGGATCTCCCGCATTGCATATGTCCCCGCAGTCGCCAATGTGCCTTCTAGTGGTGCAGTGATCTTTGATGTGTGTGTGTTCCAAGTGGTTTGTAAATGTTTTGTCGGGCAAAAAATCAAATGAACTGTACTAAATTGGGAAAGTAAATTATTTTGTTTGTTAGAGTAATAAATATAACAAAAACAATACATATTTTAAAAGCATTTAAAGAAAAATTTTCAAGTGATCGTGGCTTAAATGAACTTTTTATACTGATCTTCGTTGACAAGTGCATTCTTTTTTTTTATTAATAAAGTATTAAAATTTATAAAGAAATTTATATTGTGAAAAAAATTTATTTTGAGAATATCGCTTTCAGGAGAAAGTGATGTAGTGATCGTGTCATTAGCGATCTCAAAACTTTTAAATATATATATTATATTATATAACATAATTATATTTATATATTATATTATATAACATAATAATTATATTTATATATTATATTATATAACATAATAATTATTATATTTTATTATATTATTGTTGTTATTATATTTATATATTATTATTATTATTTATTGTATTAATTAATTATATATTATATAATGTTTTTTTTTTGGTTTTTTTCATACACAACAGTGCTTTGAAGTGCTTTTCATGTGTAGGAAAACATGATAATAATTTACAATTTTTTATTTTATAATTATAATATAATTTATATTTTTATTTTATTAAAGCTTGTATGTAAAAATATCAAGTGATCATGTTTAAGGTGGTTGTGTTGCAGTAAAAATTTTATTTAAGAACCTTTTTATTTTTCTTATTATTATTTTTATTATAGAAACTGCTATTTTATAAAAAATTTGACAAAAAATAACAAATGATCGTGAATAAAGTGATCGGGCTTGGGTGTTTAGTTTAAAAAAATTTAAATTTTATTTAGTGAAAATATTTTATTTCATGCGAAAATTGTTTGTCAATGTCAGCCGTTTAATTCTTGCGCGTTTTCCGGCTTTTTGTTGATTTTTTTTTTTTGTTTGTGTTATTGAAATTTTTTATTTTTTTTCTCATCAAAAAAATTCTGTCAGCACTCATTCATTTACGCCGCTCGTTCTTCACCTTAAGCATCAGATAACGAATGCTTTGTCTGCAACGGACAATTACTCGTACTTGCACTTATTATAGGCCCGCCACTGTATCACATTTCCAACAGCGCGCCATGTGGAAATCGCGACCAAGCAAAAAATGAAGAAAAAAAATAAATAAAATAATAGTCTCGTCTCAATTTTCACACCCGATTGTCAAACTGATTGCCGACATCACCTTGATTACGCGTTTGCGAGGCCTGCAAAACTCCAGAAGTATGCGAAAAAGTGAATGTGTTCGAAGCAAAGTGGCACGTAAAGAAAAAATAAAATAAAAATTTTGAAACAAAACAGCAAAAATTTAAAGCATAATGAAACTAAATTAATCTGCAATAAAAATCGAAAAATAAATCACGTAATTTTGCCGCATCTGCAATAGCAATTTAACCCGAATACAGCTGTTTCTTTTTTATTCAGCTGTTTTCGCATACAATGCGCATTTTTTTCACGTATTTTTTCGCTCGTCGCTCAATTTTATTTCCGCTTTGGTGTATTCTTTTTGTGAACTTGATTGCCCAAGTTGCTCCACTTCAGCATGGAATTTTATACGAAAATTTTGGATATTTCACAAAATTTCGGCTTGCATTTGTCACAGAGTCAAATTTATTCGGTGACACGTCGTATTTTCTACGATTTCTGGGATAACGAGCCGAGTAGTTATAGCATCGACTTTAATCCAGGTGAGCCATTTCCAGGAAGAAACAAGTGAAAGGATTTTGATACGGTTTAATTTGAGTTTATAATTGTTAAGAAAGGCTTAAATATTGGAAATCCAATAGCAATATCTATTGACATCTTGATAATTTGAATATTGTTTCCGATTTTTTATCAAAAATCTATTAAAATTTTATGATAATCACTCAGTCTATTGAAACACTTGGCTACGTAATTTTTATATTTAAAACTTTTTTCATTTCTGTACTTTTAAAAATTTAAAAATTTTTATTTTGTTCACACAATTTATTTTTTCATGGAACCTAGTAAGCCATATTTTTCGATATTTTTTATTCCAAAATATTTAGTGTGTTATTTGAAGTTATAATTGTAAGGAAATTTTAAAAAATCTTCAATTTCGATTTTTTTTATTTATTCGGATATTTGATATTTAATTGCTTATTGTTTCGAATTGTGGTTATTTCGTTAATTTTAATCGATAAATTTAATTGATAATTATAATCGATATCTTTTAATCGATACTTTGTATCATGTATCAAAGTCGATGCGTTACTCTTTTCAATATTGTTTCAACGATTCGTCGATTCATATTTTTCATAATATTTAGGATGTCTTGGTATCATTACATAACTATGTTAACAAGATTTCGCAAAATTGCGATTGTTTTTGACCGATTAATAGTAAATTATCTTATAATTGTGTTATCGATAATATTTCATCGATGTCGTCTCAAAATTATTATAGTTCTTATTGAATTATATCGATAATATTTCATCGACTTCGTTTCATTAGTATCATTAACATTGAAATATTTTGCTATACTTGAAAGTATTTACTTCAATTCTAAAGTATTTTCCACAGTATCGATTACATTACATGGAACATTTTATTTCATCGTTTTTTCTTTTCATTTTATGTTTTTAATTGAAGTATTTTATGACTGAAGTATTTACTTTAAATCGATAAATTTCATCTACCACTTAACTTCATCATTTTTTATCATGAATGAAAAAATATTACAGAAATTTGGACAGATTAATGGATTTTCTATTTTTATTATCTTGATTAGAATTTATCGACCTCAAATTTTCGCTCATTTTCCTTTTATGCATTGTTCTCTAGCCTAAAATGAACTAAATTTTTTGAAATTATAAACTGTAGTCTTATTTGTTGCTTTTTAATCTATTATTGCTTACGATTTTTTATATGTCTGTTATTTGAACTTCAAAAAAGGTGAAATTTAAATCGAACATAGATGTTTTAAAATTCTCTTCTTCGAACATATCTGATATATGAATGTATATGTTATTTGTTAGTATTTATTGTAAAAGATAATTTTATTTTAGAACTTAAATTCATTGATCACGATTAATGAATATTCAACATTTTCGATAAATAATTAAATAATTTTTGGATTCAAATGTCTTAGATCATACCTCATATAAGAACTTGACGACTGATATGTATCGATTTTTTTATCGATGGATTGAAAAAGTTAAAAAATCGCCGGAGAAAGATTTTAGTTGGCATAAATCGATTTTTCATACTATTTCAAACCTTTCTCCCATTACAATTTCCTGCTGCATTCCGCAACACACGTAACGTAAGGAGGCCATAGCCGTCGTAAAAAATTTAATCAACAACTACCAGCACTATATTTGGTCCATATTATTACTAGTCTTACAATCACATATAAGTGTTTCTAAACGATTTACAACAAAAACAGCAATAAGCCAAAAAACGCTTCAACAACTTCAACTGACATCAAAGACAAATCTTTTGTGCGCATATTCACACGAACGCTAAGAGAGGGAGAGAGAGAGCGGTGGCATGAACGCCGAGAGCGCCAGCAGCTGCAGCAGCTGCCGCTCTGACTGAAACATTGTCGGCAAACACCTGACAGTTAAAAATTTGTGCACTTACTTAATTGCCATTTTCACAAACTAATGAAAAATCGTCGACACGAGCAATAACAACAACCAATGCATTACAACAATAAAAAGTAGTAAATTATTGCACATACAGTAAGCCGGTTTCATTGAACAACTACACACGATCAGTAAATTGGATATGTTGGCTGCCTGTTTGAGTTGGTTGCAGCGACTGTTTGGCTGCTGTTGCGGTAGTTGTGAGCACTTGTAAGCGTCGGCAAATGCAATGTGTCAAAATAAAAGCAATTAGAGTCAGCTAAGGCAGTTGCGGCAGTTGTTGCACTTGAAAGCAACTGTTTTTTTTCGATGTAGTTAACTGCAATCGATTTTTTACTAAAAATAAATTTTGGTTTTGATGTTTAGTTGTAAACTAGTACGCATGTAATGCTAAGACAAACTAGTTGTTTTGAGTATAGTTGTAACCAGTTGTAGAATGTTGAAATTTAGGATGAAAAATCGGGTAATAGTTAGTGAAGTAGCTATGTTAAAGTATACTGCTGACTTGCGGGGCTTTTAAGTAGGAGTTATGCTATGCTAATAACAGACTAGTTGATTTTTAACCAGTTGGAGAGAGTTAATATCAATCTTGGCACACTCAAACTAAATTTAGCGCTTATTGCATATATTGTAAAAGAGGAACCAGCTCATTAACATTTCCTTTTCAGCTAGCACTAATGATATGCAAATGTTAACTGGTTGTTTGGAGCTTAGTTTGTAACCAGTTATTAAAACTAAGAAATGTATTCATTATGGAAAAATTTACATTTTCTTTTCAAAAAATTAATACTGCTAATTTATTAGCGACTAGTTCCTTGTATAATTATTATTTCATATGCTTCAAATATTAACTGGTTATTTCAAGGCTAGTTTGCGACCAGTTACAACAAAAATTTATATTTCTAAGTGAAACCAAACTATAATATAAAAATATGTTCACGCTTGAGGTATTTTTGAAAGCAAATATAACTGGTTCATATACGACCAGTTCCAAAGCAGTCTCTCTTGATATTAATTGCATTCGGCCTAAGTTGTAACCAGTTATAAAACTATTTTAACACAGTTTGTAACTTTTTTTGAGCGGAAAATATATTAACGCTAAAGAGCGCGTAAAATTAAATGTGGTATAATTAAGAGTACATACCGCTAGACGAAATTTTAATAACACAAAAATATGCCTAGTATTGCAATAGCAATTATTAGTTAGCAATCACAATGGTTTGCAAATAATTTTTATAACAGTAAAGCATCGCTGAGCTGGCTTGTTGAACGCGCTTACAATGTTGCCAAGGAAACCATATGTTTATACATATGTATGTATTGTATGTATGTAAGTATGTAAGAAATGTGCAATCAATTTGCTATTACTGATGTTTAACGGTGTTGCACGACAGCGCAGCAATGACCGCAATGATTTTTCAGGAACTAGCATTTCACCAAAGCAATTCCCAGCATTTATATTAATTTTCTTGCACATACATACCTGTATATATATACAAGTATCTAATATAACAGTAAATATTTGTGATTTAAACATCCTTTTAATTAATGTATTACCTATTGTTCAATCCAAATGCCAACGGCCTCTTTAATATACCGCTACTTTTGCTTACCCTCACCACTGATCTTTATCTCTACGTGCCTCTATTAACTCACCCGCTCTCTTGGCAATCAGCTGCCTTTCGTATTTTAAACCGCTACTGTTTGTTGTTGTTTTAGCATAATAGTTATTGTTGCTTAGACATTGTAATTGCGTTTCATGATGCATTTAGCCAACTAACCACCACCTGCCGGTTTGGTTTATGTGCGGCTGGCAGGTCACTGAAATTGCGCGATCGGCGAAGCAGTGTAGAAAAATATCAAAAGTCAGCGCTGTCAAGGCAATTTTAAATTAATTGCCGGTATACTCGAAATTAATAGTTTTGTCGAATATTTCTGTGAATTATTGTTTTTTTTTTATGTAAAACATAGAAACAGAAAAAAAAACGAAAAAATTTTTTTTTTTCTTGCTTTTCAAATGGTATATGGTCTGTTCCTGATTTTCGGAACATTTTCTTAGCAACATAATTTAAAGTAAGCGCTAATTTTGGGTACAACATAATTGATACTAATTCATGTTAAGAATAAGTACACGGCGTGTAGAATTAAGCCACCGTTAAAACCGTAAAACCGTTCGGTCACCTTGGGCTATTTGCTTCATCTCTTAATTTTCCGCAAACTTTCGAGATTGCTGTAAAGCTTCAAATGGAGGAAAGACACAACCTAACCTCAAATAGCTTCTTAACCGCAGGTAGATGCAAAAACAATAGAATTGATAACGAGATCCAGTGAGCTGTTGTGGTTAAAACTCAGATTACCCCTGCCTTCTCGATGTACTTCGAACAGCTGAAATTCTAGCTTTCTCTTTCAAGGTTTGTTTTAAGATGTTGACTTGAGACTGGAAACCCAGACGTAAGAAGGAATTCATTTGCTACCTTGCTTGAGTGTTTGCATCAATAAAATTCTTGTTACCGCTCAAAGTCTTCAATCTTCTTCGAGTTCTAATCCGACCTTGTTATTCATAAATTTTTAGTAAGGCACTTCGTACACTCTATGACAGTCATCTCGTTTGATCTCGAGTCTTATACTCGTGATTCGAAGGTTGAGGAGACCCTTCAATAATTTAATGATACGATGAGACCATGAAACCATGAGACCAACAGTAATTTCATGAAACTTACTGCCCAACATCCTGAGTTGCTAAAATCTTAATTATATTCTGCACTTTTGCGATCTATTTCGAAATGGTATTTGAGAAATCCGCAAGCGAAAGCTAGCTGATCTTCATTCAGTGAATGGGGGGATCCCGCATTATGCCACTAGACTAGCTTCCTCGGCTTGGTTGGATTTTTTAATGTTTTAGCAATCAGGGGACGCTAGACCAAGTTTCGGTTTTATAATGGTTATCGGTCATCAATAGAACCAAACCATTGCAATTCTCAAAAAATATTTTATATTCTGGTACTACTGTATTGCAGAGTTGATTTTTGATAACGCTGCGGATGCTCGTGTCTGAAATAAGTCGGGGCATACTCGCAAAGAAATTCTTTCGTAGTAATAGTTCCGCAAATGATTAGATTGGTTAAGTTTTAGTGTTTATAGCTTTAATTATATACTATTTATATACTATATTATATACTTATTGCTTTCTATTGCCTCGTCGTTCATCATTCAAAGCGATTTAAGGTCACTAACTTGGAACGCGGTAGCTTCCAGCTTCATCGTCGCAGTTTCTTTGAGTAGACAGCGTTGTATTTTATCAATTTCTCGACATTTATACTGGGTTTGTTGAGTGCCTTCGACCGCCGCTTATGATGGTCGCTTATTGACGTGGCTGAAGTTTCGCCCTTAATCCTTATTAACCTGAGTAACCCCTTTTAAACTAGTTGGCGGTTCGTTCGACTAGTTCGTTGTTGGATTTGGAATTAGTTCAGCAAAAACAGTTATGCATAACAAAGAAGTGAGATGAGCTAAATTCATCGTTTGTCTAGCAAGTGCGTGCCGCAGACAGTTCAAGGCCCGCGAGTAAAGTGTGGCGCAAATCAGAGCAAGCAAAGAAAATGAATTAAACGCTTATCGCAACACACGATTTAAATTAAAAAACGCATAGTAGAATTAAATAAATATTATTTTCTCCCCGCGTTGCATAGTGCAACATAAGTGTTTTGAAATAAACAACGCACTCATTAAAGGCTCAAACGCCAGACGCCAGACGTCAGCGCGCAGACAAAGCTGCGATTGGCTTGAAATACGCAGGTGGCGCAGCACGCGTGCGCTTTGCACAATCACAAATCAGCAATGAATAATGCAGAGATAATGAAGAATGAAAATGGTGAATGTTGCAACACACACACACACACACACACATAAAGGCACTTATGATACTATTACAACAATGTGGAGCAATGAGCGCGTAGAAATGCAATATGCTGGCGCATATGTACTTAAATGATAAATGACAATGACGTGCAAATGAAAATAATTACAACAACAAATTGTGCTATGAAGCTGAAAAAAGCTTGTAATTAAAACATTGACTGGCTGATTGCGTTCATTGTAACGTTACAACATAAGCTTATTGATAAATTGCACAGCAGGTGCTGGCGCAAGAGGCAACTTGCCACATTTGCGCGCAGGAGCGTTTGTATATATGCCAGGTAGAAATAAGTCAGCGTACTGTTTTGTAGTTTTTTCACTGCATTTGTAATTTCACTGTCTATTTAGAACAAGAAACTTATTTCTTCAGTCTGGCAACTCTGGAGTCTAAAAATTTCAATAGACTTAATATAAACCAAATTGACGTATCCAAATTGAGAGTAGACACTTATCATGGTCTATTTTATTTACACCACATAGCTGTTTCCATTAGTCTGGCAACACGTTGCTCTTTAAAATTTTATTAAACTTTTCACATTAACTTAAATAAGCATGCAAACTTTGTACACATTTATTTTGGTCTATTTTATTTATATCACATCGATTTTTTCATTAGTCTGGCAACACTTTGTAGCTTAAAGTTTTCATAAACTTTCCACATTGACATAAATAAGCATACCAACTGGGTAGAAACTTTCCGTGGCTTGTTTTATTCATACCAAGCATGTTTTTTCATTAGTCTGGCAACACTTTGGAGTCTATAATTTTTAATAAACATTTCTCGTTGACCCAAATAAGCATACAAACCGGATAGACACTTCAAAAAAAAGCTTAAACACTTAAAAAAGCTTATTTGTGCAGAATCTTCCATTATGTATAGTTAGTGGAGACTATGGAAAATATTTCCTAACTCTCTCGCCAGTCATTCCCCACACTGAACACTGAGCTGCTTGTCAAATTTTATTCCAGTGAATTCCGCTATAAAAATAGCTGTAAATGCAGTTGGAGTAAAATCCATATAAACACTGAAGCCGATTGGAGACTATTTGACTAAAACCAATTAAATAACATAACTCAAGTTTTACTGTCAGACCTTCGGTACTGACTATAAAAGAGAACGTCGTTGTCAGAAGAAGAAGGTTTGTGACTTCCAGCTGAAGTGTTATAGGTTCGAACTTTAGACACACTTTTCCTTTTTTCCAGAGCGACCAAGTTCTCCCTCATATAGGAGGTCCTATCACCAAGTCTAAATGGCGATCAACTCAAAATTATTTCTTGTTTCAAAAGAATCGAAGAAATTCTTTCGCACTTATATACTGTAAAGCCTAGGTCTATTTTTGAACATATCAGAGAAATCCTTTGTAATTTTGGAGACCTTAGTTTAGTGCAGAATCTAATATGGGTGAATACACAAGCGTACCAAGGTACGATATCTATACGTACGATCAAGGTTTCTTCTGGGATCGTTCTCTCAGAGCAAGGCTTTTTAGTGTGAAGCTACGTTAGAAAGTTCTACTCCATCAATCTAGAGTATATCAGGTCTTCAACGCCTCTTCATATAATATTCAAATAAAATAGATCTCTCTTTCTCGCCAGAGCTTCTTTCTCTCTCACTCTCCCACTCTCTCTATCTCCCTCCGTCTCTCTATATATATATCTCTCTCCGTCTCTCTATATTTATCTCTCTCTTTCTCTCTCTCTATCTTTCTCTCTCTCTCTCTTCCTCTCTCTATCTTTCTCTCACTCTCTTTCTCCGTCTCTCTCTTTGCCTGTTAGATCCCTTTAAGCGACCACATATTATATATAGATTTAATATATTTATAGAAATATAATCTTAAAATAATTCAAAATATAAATATTTTCCAACAACAACAACAACACATATAAAGTGGATTTAAGCCAATTATTTAAGTGGATTTTAACCAAACAAAGTTACCAATTAAGGAAAGGACCTCACTAAAGCTAAATGAACATGCAACACGCTTCGCATTAAAAAGTAGAAACCTTTAAAAAAAAGTACAAAAAGTTCAGGAAAGAAGAAGAACAAGCAGAAAAACGCACTTAAAATATATGATGCGAAAGCACGGCAACAACAAATTGCAATAAACACAACAGAAAGTAGTGCAAAACACACTATATATAAGAAATCCACTTAAAGGCAGCCGTAGTTAGCAGCTTGGCATTTTACTTTTTGTGTTTTTGTTTTTGTTTTGATAACTTCTTTGAAGTGGTGGTGGACTGCAACAACAAGCTAACACACAAACACACTGATATAGTTATGCATATTTATGCATATTTCCACTTTAATAAAATTCCATTAACTCAGCTCGCAGCAACAACAAAAACAGCAAATAACAACAACACTTGCGCTGTGAAGTGGCCAAGCGGCGAATGCGCCAGCACATTTCTGGAGCAGGCCAAGTGTTTGATTGTTGTGGCGATGCGCTTGTTGAGTTGTTGGCGTTGTAGAGTTGCCACTTTTTGTTTGGTCTACATGTTGTTCATACTTTTATGTACTTAGCACTCATTCTTGAGTGAATTTTTCTTAGAGATAATATTTCAAAACTGCTGATAAAGTCAAATAACACTGATTTCTATAAAAAAAAAAAAGTTTATAAAAAAATTTGAGAATTTCCGGGTTTTAAGTCTTAAATTTGTAAAAAAAAATACGTTTTATTTAATTAGATTAATAATTAATAATTTTATAATTTTAGTTTAATATCAATAATTTAAGTAATTAATTATTATAATTAGAATGCATTAAGTGTTTCTTGGTTATGGGCCATTTTACCCATAATAAATTTAAAAAATACCTAAATAGAGTTTTCTATTTTAAGAATTTACAAAAAAAAGAATAATTTTTTTTTAATAAAAATTAGTTTTAAGAAAATATTTTGTATTAAGCAGTAATTTTAATTATAAATAAACCAAACTATAAATCGACGTGAAAATTTCTTCCATAATTTGTAAAAACGATTTACTAAATACAAAAAATTTTTGGCAATTTAAAAAAATTTATTTTTTATTTTGATTCATGAGCCATTTCGCTAAAACAAACTAAAAATCGACCTAATTACCAAATAAATAGTATTAATTTGGAAATAATTTAAAAATTTCAAAAAAAAAATTTTTTTCTCTTAAAAAATTGGTTTTTTTTTTTAAATATAAAAAGAATTCTAAAATTAAAAAATGGCTTATTTTGCCTTACAATGAAATTATAATATAGCTCTAAAATTATTTGTTTTAATTTAATAAAATATGTTTGTAAATATAAATGTCTAAAAAAAAAACAAAAATACTTAATTGAAATTCAGAACAGTATTTTTGACGCCGTTTACTTTTATTAACATAATAAAAATATTGAAAATTTTTTTCTATTTTTATGTAATTATTTTTTATACAACTAACAATTTGTATGTGGCATTATTTATTTAATTTTTACGCACATTTTTCTTAAATATACCATAGTTCTTTCGACTTTTGGAATGAACTTAAAAATTATTATTTTTACTTTATTGAGATTTTCAAAAACCTGTATTTTTTTGTATACCAAATATTTTAGTTTTCTCTAAAATTTTTTGTGCTGTATATTATATATAATATCTTTATATATAATTTTAATAAAAAAATTTTTTTTTAATGTTTTAGTAAACGGTTTAATGCTACTTATGAATTTATATGTTATTTTTAAAAATTTAAAGCAGAAGTTAAATATCAAAAAATTATTTTTTGTTTAAAAATATTTAAAAAAAAGTGTTTTTAATAAAAGAAATATTAAAAATAAAATATTGATATTAATAAAAATATCGCATACTGTTTTAGAATAATTTTATAATTTTTTTCTTCTAAATTATATTTGCTAATTTTTTTTGATTTTTTCAAAAAAATATATTATAAATTTTATTAATGTTTAAAAAATTGACTTTAAAAAATATTTGTTATACAGTTTACCATGCTGCCATTTGTTCTTTCTGCTTTCGCACTAAAGTAGAGTCTTACCTTAATTATGTCAAAATCACCCTTTGACCTACGTTCCTTTTCGGCTTCCTCACTGTTCCTCTATTTAAAATAGGTGGTTTGGCATTTCTGCACGCCGTCTCTTAATTAATCACGAGTTGTTATTGTTGTTGTTCATTTGCGCACGCATATTATTATAGTTGTTGTTGTTATTATATATCATAGCTGTTTTTGTTGTTGTCAAATCGCTTGCGGCTCGCATGCCTTATTTGTTTGGGATTTTTTAATAGTTCACTTTGGCATGCCTGCATTCTTTGTGGTCCTTAAATGCACACAAGTATATATATATGAATATATACATACATATATACAACCCTACATATATTTATACGCACATTTTACAATCGCTTGCGTGCGCTCCAAGTGCCCTGGTCGCTCCAATACTTGCATACAAACATACACATATACATATATATGCATGCATATCTACTTTACATATAAAAATATGTATATATTTATTTATGTATAATTATTTGCCTTATTGCCTTCGTGTCTGCTTGGCGTGCGCTGCCTGCTGTCTGCTGTCTGCTGCATGTTGCCCTTTGGATGCTGCTGATATAGCCATTGTCCATTGCTTTTGTAATAAATTCCTTGGTATCTACCGCTGTGTCTTTATGCAAAATATGTTTACTCTTCGCTGGAATTTATATTTATATTTACATATTTAATTTGTTTTATTTTCACGCTTTTTAAAATTTATAAAATGCACTTAAATGCTAATGCAAAGCTGAAAAACAACAAAAATCGCATGCGACTTTTATCTCTTTAACTGGAATTGTAGTTGTTGCTTGAATAAGGTGAGTCGCATTGATGTAGGGTGATTTATTTTGGAATTTCAAATACTGAAATTTGGTTCATAAAGTCTTTTTTTTTTTTTGTAAATAGTCATATAGATATGTAGTGTGGTGGTGTATGCTGTATGCTGTATGCTTTCGAAGAAATCATTTCGAAGTGTGCATGTTCACTCCCCACTGTTATCTATATTCAAGCTTAGTCTTATCATAATGTTAATTCATAAAGGAATTTTAACTTTTTTATGTGAAAATTCTTATCTGCTACTGAAAAAATGAATCTCGATTTTTTTCTAATTAAAAAAAATTTTTGTAATATTTTTTTTTATTATATTACAATTTCAACGGGAGGAAAGCATTTTAGTGTTTCTTGCAATATAAGTTTACATATTTTTTTTATTTTTTTCTCAAAATTTCAAAACCAAGTTCAAATGCCTTTTCCGTTTATGAAATTATGTCATGATATAAATTTTCGATAATCGACTGAGATGGAATTTGCTGCACGATTGTTGAAGCGTAATGACAAGTTCTTGCAAATAGTAAAAAAAATTATGCAAGTTTGATAGCATAATAAAAAATAATAAAAGTATAAATTATTGATGACAAATTTATACAAACATAAATAAATTTAAAATTGTATTAATAAAAAAATTTAATTAAAAACTGCAGAAAAATTTTAAAAATTAAAAAAAATCTGTTAAAATTAACTAGAAAATAACAAAATGAAAAATTATTAAAAAAGATTTAAGATTTACAAGAAAAAGCTTATGAAAATTACAAAAATATTTATATAAAAATAGCAAAAACAAATTTATAAAAAAATTACAAAGAAATATTTATATAAAAGTTAAAAAAGATGTTATTGCATGCATATAAAAATTGGAAACAAAGAAAAATATATGTAAGAAATAAAAAAAATACGATTTCAGAAAAGTTTTTTAATCTAAGAAAAATATAATATAACTATCATAAATTTCGTCCTTTTAACACCTTTTATCATTGCCTTCATTAAAAAGTTTTTTAATTTCAGCCTAAATGTAGGCAACGTTTAATTTTTACTGAATAGTGAAAATAGTGAAAGTTTAAAGTAAAAAGTAATGCAATAAATATTCTAAATAAATAAATATCTAAATATTTTAGAATTTAAAATTAAGAAAAGCCTTTTTTTATTTCAAAGAATTTTGTTTATAATTTTTTTTAAAAATAATTTTTTATCTTTATTACTTTTTTTTAGTTGCAGCAGAAAATGTTTATGAAAACTATAAAAAAATAAATTCCATTTTTTTTTTAAATATTGTTAAAGTTAAAAATTTGCTAATTTTAATACAAATTTCTACGTTTCTTTCACCACTATTCATATTGAAAGACCTCTGCTAATAGAAGCAACAGTGGAGCTTACACCCAAAAATTTGTATTATTATGAAAATGAAATTTAAAAAAAACCATCAAGCCAATATGTATAAATTTTTAAATTATTTACTAATTCCCCTCTCTTTCTTCCACATTTTATTTGCAGACACTTCATATGAGAAGGCTTGTAGGCGTGGCTCCGCACCAGCGACACCCATATTGGGTCAGAAGCAACAACAACAAGAGAATAATACAACCTCAAGATTTACGAATTTCTTTTCAAAACGGTGAGTACGCTGAAGAAACTATTAAAATGTTCCAGAAATAAAAATATAACGGGAATTATTGGTGGGGGTTACTGAAGAGAAATTTTTTTTTATACATTCTGGGCTGCATGTAGTGTAATTATATAGTTTACTGCAGGCTTGACATACTAGTAGAGCAGAGCAGTCGCGACTTTTCTTTAAAGAATTTCATGTTTCAGGCTGTCTGGGTATCATCTATCGTATTCCCTCGTACGACTGAAGGTCATTGGTACTAGCGAGACTTAAGCGAGTAGATATGCGTTGAAAGTCGAAAGTCGAAAGTCTCAGATGCCACGAAGCCAAGGGACATAGGGCGGTGATATATAATATTACATTGCTAAATCCGAAATCCGTGTGATTGAGATCCTTCAAAGTCCCTTCCGCAGTAAAAAGATTTAGTAATTCCTTTCTCTTAGAAATTTGTTTTGAATACTTAGCTCACTATGTACGAGACTCCAAGAATTTCAAGCTTCCCGATTTGATCTTTGATCTTCTCAAAGGGATTTTGTAATATCTGTGACAATATCGAAATCATTTCCCTCGCCTGAAATCAATAATGTCTTCCTGCCCTGACAGTTAGACTTATGGTATAGTCCCCTGGGGGATAAACTCTAGGGAAAATAAACTCTCGAGGAGATAAACTATAGTTGTTGGGGGTTCCAAACACGGATAGGGTCCAATATAAATTTCTCAAGCAATTATTTTTCTAATACGGATCTTTTCTTGGTAGATAATGTCACACATCTGTTTGTTTTCGACACATAAAGGCTTCCCATAAAATATATAAGCAGTTCGAAGGTGTACTGGAAGTTTTAGGTTCCACTATTTGTCGATAATTTGCGCAGTAGATCTCGTGCAACTAAACTGATATAATCTAAAACCTTCCGTCACCTAATTAAGCTGTGTTTCATGGCCTCCAAACCAAATGTAGAAATCTAATCAATGACTTCGGAGAGTCACACCGAGCCACTTGGCAAGCGTCGAAACTACAAATTGAGTACGTAAGTGAACCTCGTACGGAAATGCGGTAATCGCTGTTATTCAACCTAACAACCGAGCAATAAAGCAGAAATTGTTGCAAAGTAATCCCCAAACTGTCAATCAAATGTCAAACACAAGTAAACACACCCATATGACAATTGACATGACAACTGACAATTGTATGCCAACAGCTAACTGTAAGCATAACAATGAACGGTGAAAGAGAAAGGCAATAGCGCGGGAATCGCACGAGAGCGCGATAAAACTTAGATTGCACAAAAGCAAAAGTTTGATTGGAAAACTTGGCAATTGCAACAGCAGGTGTGTAGTTTCGGCGGCAAGGGTGCAGCAATGCAGCAGAATTTATAGTTTATTTAGTTCACTGACTTCTCCCGCAGAGTTGCATGGAAATTGGCAATGTTTTGCAATGCAACATTGTTTTTTTTTTTGTTTTTTGTTCTGCAATTTCTGCTTTGTAAATGTAAATTCAATGCTTGCGCATCGTCATGGCCACCGTGCGCTTTGTTGACGCTGCAAGCGGCATGCAATGGTCGCTGCTATTTATATTTATTGTGTGTCAGTGGTTTGTTTGGACATTTTTATGGCGCCCAAGTGCAAAATTTCGCAAACACTTGCACAAGTGCACAAACATATTGTTGTATGTATATGTGTTTATTGCATGCAGCAAATTTACAATGTCGCATTGTGCTCATAAAAAACAAGTTGCACATAAAAGTTGCAAATATTGCGCACTATTTTCTTTGAAGAGAAGTAGTAAAATAAATACGAACTAGTGCGCACGGAAGTAAGAACGCTTTTAAATGACATTTTGTCAGTCAATTGCCCGCTGGCGTTGCCAATGCGGCACAAGGCTGCATTTATTATCAACTTGTTTAGTTTTTGCTATTGTTGTTGTAATGCTCGCATGCAATTTAAAGGCGTGTGTGCATGTATAACTGCTCTCAGGCGACTTGTGACGACAGGTGTGGCAATGTGGCATGCCTAATGCATGAGCACTCAATTTTTATTGTTATTATTTGGTTGTTGTTGTAAAATGGTAAAAGTTGAATTTTCAACATATCAGCTGTCAAAATGTTGACTTGATGGTTAAATGAAGGGAATTATTTAAGCGATAATATGCAAATATGAGTGAGCGTAGTGACACTTAAATGCATGCAACGCTTAATTTATTCATGTTTGAAAAGCAAATATTGGGTATGTTTAATATATGTTCGGGTTTGATAGGAAAATAATAACAGACACTTATAAATATTTATGTGCGAAAGTTCGAAAATTTTCGAAATGTTTTGTTATGTGGATTGAATGTAGGAATAGTTTAAGTTTTTCCGATTAGACTTATAGAAATGTTTGCACAAACTGGCTTGAACAAAATAATAAAAATAAGAAAATTTCATGCCGAATTGTTTTTTTATAGCATTTTAATGAATTTTTGACGAACTAAAAATTAGCGCTTGCGCAGAATGGTTTGCACAAACTAAAAATTTCTGCAAACTTCCGAGAAACTAATTTTCATAGCGTTTCGCCAAGTTTTAAATAAAATAAAAATTATGGTTTGCGCAAATCAAATTTGAACTGACTATGTTTCACATATTTTACTAAAAAAAATTCTTTTTTAAATTGTTTTAACCAAAAAAAAGTTTTTTCAAACCATAAACACATGTGCATATGTTTTATTAAATTAACAAAAATTTTCCAAAGTTGTGTAAACATCAACACACAGTAGTTTGCACGAAACTTAAAATATACAATAGAAAACTTTTTAATGTCTAAATTTTGATTAATTACTTTTTAGCCAAATATTTGCTCAACCTGTAAATTGAAACAAATAAATAATGAGTTTGAAATACAAAACTTTTTATGCTAATCAAAATGCATACAAAAAAGTCTACAAATAAAAAAAATCGCGCAAACTAATGATAAAAATAATGGTCGTTGAATATTTAGCATGTAAATAACAAGAGTTCGTTTGAAGGATTTATAAAAAAAATTGCGCAAACTAGTTTGCACAAACTCTTATAATTTGTTTATTTAACATTGCAATTTTTTAATAAAAAAAATAGATTCCCATTTTTATTTCATAGCAGCATACATTACACCGTGGAGTGGTTTGCGCAAACTATTAAAACCTTCGAATAATGAACTTTATTAGTATTTGTATTTTTTATGGATATTCTGACTTTTTTGACACTCTCTTACTTGCAGATCAAATCCACTCAAACGTACAAAGTCAGTTACCAAATTGGAACGCACTAAAAGAGGCTCAGGCGGCTTGCGCGGCTCGCGTTCACATGAGAGCTTGCTCTCTAGTCATGCAGTCATGTCGTCGATCGGTAAGCTTACACATTTCCAAATTTTTCGCCATTGTATTAACTAAATTCTCGCTTGTTTTACAGATCTCTCCTGCACCGGTGCCGTTGGCGTCGCGCCCGTGCATCAATCGGTGCTCGGCCGTCGGCACTGCTTTCAAGTGCGTGGCGGTCCGCGCGGCGAGCGCTACTACGCCTGCGGTTCGCGTCAAGAGCGCGATCTGTGGATCTACTCGCTGCGCAAATCCATATCGCCCAACGCCGAGCACACGCGCCACACAGACAACTCGCTTAAGATGTGGATTTATGAAGCGAAGAATTTGCCACCAAAGAAGAAGTATTTCTGCGAACTACACCTCGACAAAGCGTTATATGGACGCACTAGCGTGAAGCTGCAGACCGATTTGCTTTTCTGGGGTGAATATTTCGATTTTCCCGATGTGCCCGACATCAATGTGATCACTGTGAATGTATTTCGCGAGGTGGAGAAGAAGAAGAAGCGCGACAAGCATATGTTTGTCGGTTCGGTAAAGATACCGATACACGAAGTGACATCGCGCATATTCTCCGAGGATTGGTATCCGATATTAAGTGAGAAAACTAACGACAGCTTGAACCGCAACGGCAAGGAGGTGACGCCGACATTGCGCATCAAGTGTCGCTTCCAAAGCACCGACATACTGCCGATCAATGTGTATGCCGACTTTCTCGAGTATTTGAAGAATAATTATAAGCGCGTTTGTGAAACGCTCGAGCCGGTGATCGGCGTGAAAGCCAAAGAGGATATTGGACAGGCGCTCGTCCTGCTAATGCATGCGCAGGGTCTGGCGGGCGCTTTTCTAACCGATGTGGTAGCTTTGGATTTGCTGCGCGTTGGCGATCAGCGTCTTACATTCCGCGGCAATTCGTTGGCGACCAAGAGCATGGAAGCTTTTCTCAAATTAACTGGCGAACAGTATTTGCAGGACACGCTTTCGGCGCCGATCAATGAGATCATACAATCCGATCGTGATTGCGAAGTGGATCCGACAAAGGCGAGCGGTTCGCTGCAACGACAACAGGCATCTTTACGCGCGGCTGTGCGCAGCGCCTGGCAATGCATCTACGAGTCACACAAACATTTTCCACAACAGCTGCGTTCATGCTTCGCGACTTTCCGAGAGCGCTTGCAGCAGCTAGGTCGTCAAGACATGGCGGATAATCTGATATCGGCTTCCATCTTTTTGCGCTTCTTATGCCCGGCTATACTGTCGCCAAGCTTGTTCAATATAACCAATGGTGAGTAAGCATATGTGCGTACGTATACATTTTCCATTTATTAAGCCTTATATTCCTTTATTTGAGCAGAGCTGCCCTCCGCGCGCGCCACACGTAATCTAACGCTCGTCGCTAAGACGCTGCAAACGCTGGCGAACTTCACACGCTTCCAAGGCAAGGAAAGCTTTATGGAGTTTCTGAATGACTTCCTCGAGCAGGAGGCGCCACGCATGAAAGAGTTCTTACAGCAGATCTCCACGCGCCCCGAACATGCCGCGCCCGAGTCCATACTCGACTGGGCGGGCTACATTGATCAGGGCAAACAGCTATCCATTTTGCATAGTTTGCTTAGCGAGAGCATAAGCAAGCTGCCGGAAGCGCGTCAGCATGAACTTGATCCACTACAGCATATCTTAGATGAGATCAGCAAAGCCAAAGAGAGCAACAATTTCATGCAACACATGCCGCACATGTGCCCCACCACGCATACGCCCACTGAGAATCAGGAGAACCGCAACCCTGAGGATATGGCTATGCAGGTCCAGCAGCAACAGCAACAACATCAGCAACATCAGCCCATACAGCATCAAGCACAGCTGGCTCAGCCGCAGCACGCGGTCGTCACAAAGCCAATATCGGCGGAGCGCGGTATCATGCGCGGCGTCTTGACGCCCAGCTCTTTGGAGAAGAACATCTTCCGCTACAATGATCCAACTGTCAACGCGTTGCTACAGCAACAACAGCAGCAGCAACAACACGCGCACGCGCACGCGCATCAACTGCAGTCGCAACATGCAATGGGCAGCAATAGCGCGCTTGACAAGCGCCACTCGAATTCTCAAAGTTCCATCGCTGGCGGCTACATGAGCACACAGCTTCAGCATGCGCAGTCACAAAGCTCGCTGGCTTCATCTTCAATTAACGGTGGCGGCGGCAGCAGTCACAATCTACTCATCTCCACCAATGTGCAGCATCACTGTCCGCCTGCGCCCGCCGCAAGCGCCAGCAATACCATCGAGCGTCTGCATGTTGGCGGCGGCGTTGGCGGTAATGCGCACTATTACGGCCTCATGGGCAATAGCAATGGCAATATGAACGCGTCGCTGGCTAGCAGCAGCAATTTGAGCAGTCACAATGGCAATGACAGCGACGGCACGGCAGCGATGTTGCGCGCCACTACACTACCGCGCGGTAATAATAACAACTACGATGAGTTGGCCAACGGCGAGTTTATACAAATTTCCGGTTTGGACACCAGCAGCGCCTTCGTGCGTAAGTCGCCAACACCGATGCTGAAGGGCAATGCCGCTTTGTTGCAGCAACAACAGCAGCAGCAACAACAGCGACAGAAGCAACATAACTCAAATGTCAGTTTGGTGTTGAATGAGCGTACACCAAGCAAATTGAATTTGGGCATACCTGACCATAGCAGCGTGCCCACACCGCTAGCACACAAGCTGCCCGCATACCAAAGACCGCCGCCCGCAGCAGGCGCACACCCACATGCGTCGCGCGACACCAATCCGCACCCGAATATGCCCATGAATCTGGAGGATTTGGATGATCTCTTCAAGTACGCCGAGGAGCATGCGGTGGTGGGTGAAGTGGTAACTTCCGCGGTGCAAGCAGGCGGCCAGCACGGCAGGAGCGCGCGTGAACAGCTGTCGGCTAAAAGCAGCCACTGCTCATCGGGTTACCAGAGCATCGCCACGAATCCGCCGTCGCAGTCGTCGAGTCCCATCGAACAACAACAACAACAACAGCAGCAGCAACAACAACAGCAACAACAAAAAGGCGTCGGTGCCAATACGCCGCTCGCTTTCAAAAATCCCACATACCAGCTGCAGCAGCAACAATCAACGAGCAGCGCTGCGCCGTCACATCATCATCACCACCACCATCATCATCATCAGCGCGTCAATTACAGCAGCGGTTTTCATGCCGGCAGCGGCAGTAATGGCCAGCAACAATCGGCGCATCAACAGCTGTTCGGCTCCGCCGCTGCGCAACGCCCGAAACCACATGGTGGCGGCCTTGTGGCAGCGCGCGCAGCGCTTTTGAACAATGGTGGCGCGCTCACTCCCTCATCCTCGGAGGAGCGCCTATCAACTGACAATTATCATGGCTATGGTGGTGGCAGCGGCGTTAACAAGCTTATGAAATCGCCATCACATGGCCATTTAGAGGCACAGCGCTCACTCAGCGGTGGCAGCAGTTCGTCTTCGTCGGGCGCCAACATGGGTTTGGGCCCCATGTCAATGCAATCCAACACAAGTGGCGCACGCATGCCGCGCACCAATCCGCAATTTAAACGCGATGATAATTACGGGCCGTTGAATGGCAGCAGCAGCGGCAGTTATATGCCAGCCGCGGTGGCGGCTTCGAACGCTGTAAGCGGTCTCTTCAGCAATAGCGGTTTTGGCAAGCCGAGTAACGGCTTGGCGCATACCAGCGCGAATATCAGCGGACGCTATCAGCGGCGCCTGAGCTTGGACTCGGCGCGCACACTATCAGATAGCTCCACGGACACAGAAGGTGAGTAAATACAGCGCGCTGCGTAATTTTCTATATCTAATGTAATAAAATATATTGTTTTATTTTTTATTTCTGTAGGTCACTGCGCGCCGCATGAAGGCAAGCGCCGTCGTCAACCGCGCGCACACACAAACGCCGGCAATCATCAGCCACACCACCTGGCGGCCGGCAACAGCAGCACAGGCGGCAGCGCTGGCAGCGCAAATAGCGGCAGCTTTGATCAGAATGGCGAAATACAGTTGCTACAGGAAACACTCGACACGTTGCGGCACACGCTCGATCGCGACGAAGCCGAGCTGCGCGACTCCAGCGACGAGTTGTTCGCGCTCAATCGACACAATAGCGTAAATGGTGGCAGCGGCGGCAGCGGTGTGAGCAACTTGAGCATGCAATCGGAATCGACTATGCGCAGTATTATCGATAGGTGAGTGCGCGCGCAGCATAAGTGGGTTTGTGTATATACAGGTATAATAAAAGTTTGTTTTCTCCTAGGCTTATCACAATGGAGGAGGAGTTGCGACGCGAACAGCTGAAAATGTCGTTGGCGCTGTCGCACAAGCAGCGCGTCATCGAGGAGCAGGGTCAGCAAATCGCCGCGCTAGATGCGGCCAATAGTCGCCTGTTGAGCGCGCTCACCGCGCTGCGTCAACGCTATGAAACGCAGCAACAGCAACAGCAGCAGCAGCAGCAGCAGCAGCAGCAGCAGCAGCAACAACAACAGCAAACGAGTTTAGCGGGCGCAAGCGCACAGCAGCAGGCGCAGTGAGTTGGCGACCCGCGCATGTTTTTTTTTTTAGCAGCAGTGCGTAGCGTTTGAAGTTATATACATGATTAATTTTTATTATTAAATTAAATTAATTAAATTATTATATTTGCGCGGTAGTGTTTAGTGCGCGCCGCAACGTAAAGTCGGCAGCGAAGTATGAATTTTAAAGTGAAGAGAAAAACAATAATAAACAAAGAAACAAGGCAATAAGCTTTCATTTTGCGCGCTAAGTGTAAAAAATATACGTTTCCAAAAATTTAGCTTTTAGACGCGTTGCTTGTTTTAAGTTACTTTATGGCTAACAAGTTTTTATATATACATATATAAATATATATATTTAATTTTTTTCGCAAAACTAAGTTTGTAATATTTTGTAAAATTTAACAACTGCCGTTTTCAACTGTGTTTTTGGTGTTTTTTTTAAATACATCTTTATAATTTTATAATTTTTTTTTTGTAATTTTTTTTTTTTGTATAAATATTTCATTATTATTTTTTTTGTTTTCATTTATTTTTATAAATATATTTTCTTTAAAAATTTGTTTGTAGCATAAATTTCGAAATTTTTAAATCCTATTTCGCTATAGCACACTTTCGGGCATCTTCGGTTTTGAAATTTTCAAAAATAAAATAAAATCTTTTTTACTTTTAAAGTTTTATAAGTTTTACAATTTTGCGCCACTGTGCGCATATACGTTTGCAAATATTTTTAAACCGTTTTCTATTAAACTTCGCTGCTTGTTTTCAAATATTTATATATGAGATGAAAATTTGTATAATCAAAGAAAGGAAAAGAAAGCAAAAAACACACACACACACACAAACATACATTTGTTTTAAATTAATGTTAAAATATTAAGCGTTTACATTTATTTAATCTTCTAGTATTTAAGTGCAACTTTTTAAGCATTCATATTTTAATGAAATTTTTGAAAAATAAAAATCGTATAAAGAAAAAAATAATACGAAAGAGATATTTGTGCATAAACAGAAAGGGAAAAAATTTTCAGAAGAGTTGCAATGACTATTCTAAAATAAAAATTTTATTAAAATTTTTGTAAGAGAGAGTAATGTGAGTGGAGCATACAACAATAAAAGCAAATATGAAAAAGCAACTGTAAAAGTGGTAGTGAGATTAGTAGAGCCACAGAAAATATTTATAAAAAATTAATTTTTTACTTTTGCAATAAAAGCCAATTCATAATTATATTAAAAATTCTAAAAAAATAAGTTTGAAATTTCAATAAAGTACAGATTTTAATTAAAAAAATTTGCTGTAATAATAGTTTATATTAATTTTATAAATTTTTAATTTAAATCCTTTTACTTAAAAAATTATTTAAAATATATGAAAAATTATGAAATGAATATTTTCAAATTTTCAAATACAATACAAAAACAAACATGCGATTTTACAGGAAAAATACATCTACAAAAAACGAACAACAAAAAATTATATCCCTAAAAACATTTGTATAGAATGTGTTCGTGTACATATGTATGTAAATATTTGAGTGGTAGTTGTAAAAATTAAAAATGTTTGATATTTTTTCTCAAACCAAATTTTAACAGTTGTTTAAAATATTTTAATTATTTTCGAAAACCAAAAAATTTTAATGTAAAATTTTGCAATAATTAAACATTTTTTTCTATAACTTAATAAAAAAAACCTAATACATTTTATTGTAATAAAATTGAGGGATGTAAAAATTGCCCGAATAGAAAAAATATTTTTTCAAATTTGTACAAAAATCTTACAACTTCACATTTGTAATTAACTTTTCGCCAAATTTGTTTTCATTCAAAAATTTTATTGTCACTTTTTGCTTTTTAAAAATTCTTAACAAAATCTTACAATTTTAATTTCTTTGTCTCTTTTTTGGGGTTTATTATTTTTTAATTTTCTGATTCTTTACTACAGCTTGTTTCTTAAAAAAATTTTTTTTTAATCTTATTTCAGATTTATAACTTTCAGTTGAAATTAAAAATTTTTTATTATTTTTTTATTTCCTCTTTGTTTATTATATGTATAATCCAGTATTTATTTTCCTTTTCAGAATGCTTATGCTTTACTGCTCTCTCTTTTCGCTTTTCAAAATTCTTAACAAATTTATAATTTTTTCCCAAGAATTTTCAATTTTATTTAAATCAGCTTTTTCACGTTTTTTTAATATATTTATAATAATATATT
Source organism: Bactrocera minax (assembly GCA_021498325.1). NCBI lineage: Eukaryota > Metazoa > Arthropoda > Insecta > Diptera > Tephritidae > Bactrocera > Bactrocera minax. The sequence continues at coordinate 65,964 of JAKEEE010000193.1, forward strand.
TTATCTATTTTATAATTTCATAAATATATGTTTATTACTACTCGTATATATATATTTTTTACTTACTATTTACATTAATATTTTTTTCAAATTCTTAACAAAATTTCATTATTTCAGTTTTACACTTTTTCATTCAGAATTTTTTTTCTCAAATGGATTTAATTTCTTTCTTGTTGTTTCAAAATTTTTAACAGCATTTATTCACTTATTTTTCAATTTAAAATTTAAAAATTTATTTGTTTGTTAATTTAATATTTAAAAATTTTTAACTGAAATTTTTTCATTTAACTATATGTTTATATGTATATTTTGTAATTTCTAAAAAGAATTTCGTCTGTGCAAATTGAAATTTTAAAAAATATTACAGTTCTTTTTAAATTTTGTTATATCGGAAAATAATTTTTTTTTTATAAATAAATCTTTAAATAATTTTTGCCGTAACTTTAGAAAGAAAAAATTATGTTTTTTAAATATTTTTGATTTTTATAAATTTTTTTTATTTAATTTTTTTTAATATGTATTTTATTTATTGTTTTTTAACTATTATTTAATTTTTTTAATTTCAAATCAATTTCCTTTTATTTGAATTAATATTACTTTTTGTTTTTGCTATTTAATTAAAAGAAAATTTATTCTACTCAGCAAAACATTACAATATCAAAGAAAAAACTGTGGCATTTTCGACAAAATATTTCGCAGTAGTTTACATACACACACTTAAATTTTACCGCAGGCAACTTCAAATACGCTACAGTTATGTATGTCTCAATGTAACTGTACATGTTGGTTTAGTTATAAAATAGTGAAAAAAATGCTTCTCAAAATTCAAAAAAAAAAGAATTATACACAATTCTTACATTTGTATGCTCAGCACACACTCACACATACACTCACACAATGCAATCGCGTTGTTTTTATTATTGCAGCATAATATATAAATCGATATTTAATAGATAAAAAATCGAATGCTCTCTGCTTAGTCAGTAGTGGTTTCTGTCTCGCTTTTGATTCACCCAAATCAAATGGAGAATACATGCTTACATATATATAAATAAATCTATGCGAATGTATGAATATTTATTAAAAATTTTAAAAACTATATAAAAAGTGTTGTCATTTTCGACTGTAGAAAATTGTACCACGAGAGACGGTTCTATCAACTCACAAGTTGTCTGCAGTTGCGTCGGTTCAATGGGAGTAGATAATCAGGGAGACTTTGTGGTCTAAGGGTATAGGCTTCTCAGTCTTGCTGTAGTCTCCTCTATATCTTCAAGTCATCACTGGATTTCAAACGTTGATTTCGCAACTCGGAAAGTGATGATTCGTGAATCTCTCAAGAGCTGTACGATGTCTTGTTAGAGCTTTCTTTGAAACCATTATTAAAAATTCTATAATGGAAACCCGGCTTAAGTCAGAGCTTTGGATCTCAGTGGCTCAATTTGAATGAGTGAGCCGCAATGAGATGGGAACCGAGCTCAAGCTAGAGCTGAACGGAAATTGGCAAACTTTTCACTTCAGAACTCAATAGTCTAAAATTGAATTTGCGCACCGCATACAGACTCTGGCAACACTGTCTGTATGAAAAGATCACTAAAAGTTTCCTGAACAAAAGTTTCCTGCATGGTACAATTTGACGATGATGACGGTCTCAACGACATCGCTGATAAATAAATTTAAGTCATAATTCAACGGTTTCAACTCGTGGTCACCTCGTTGGGCTTAATACCAATTTGACTGGTTTTCATAATCATCTAAAAATTTCAAGCAGCATTTAGTTCAAGCTCTGGATTTTGTTCGTTTTTCAGTGGGCTCTTCCTGAGCCTGCGATCTCATTAACGTAACAGACTTGAATGGGAAGAAGTTGGAACGATCTGTTAGGCATTCAGAAGAACTGGGTATCATACAACATCGGAGATTCGAGCTGGATTTTCAGTATCCTCTACCTTCGGAGACAAGGAAATTATTATCGCTGGTGTTTGGGGAAGTAAGAACCCCATATGACTTCGTTTCATGGATTCAGTAATGTATTGCCGCCATAACTTTTGCGTATTCCTTGTCTCCAAAGTTCTGAATTCCAATATCGCTTATTAGGGACAATGAGTTTTGAACCTGCAGATCGTTTTTTTGTGCATTTACGAAGCTGTTGAGTACCTGGTGCAAAGAAATCCAAAGATATCTGAGTAAAACATCGTCATGGTAACTGAGGAAGAATATAACTGTGTCTAATTGCGAATTTCGCTGATAAGTGTCGATAAATTTTGATCTAGAAAGCTTTCGTCAGGTGTTTGTGGTAAGCAAAGGGGTGCAAAGTTGCCTTGATTAAGTGGTATTAAAGCTGTAAAATCTGAAGGAGAGGATGGTGATTTGATTCTTGGGAGCTTAAAGCTCTTCCAAACAAGGGGCTGAGCGATAACACTGCTGGTAAGCGGTCTATTAGAGTTGAACTTCAGTGTTATGACTAGCATCTATTCTGTAGATCCCTTAAACATGCTTAAGAAAGCCCTATGTGATTACTCATGTATTTTTCATAAGCCGAAATTCTTGCCAAAAAAGTATTTTCGAAAGCTTCGCCGTATATACTTCAAAGTTTAAATAGGGTTGATTGGCTTTGAATGACTAAACGAAAAATTTTCAGCAAAGCAACAACGACATGACAGGTAGGTACTTGGTTATTCAAGCATTTTCGTTCATATATATACAGATACGCATGTATGTATGCATGCATATTTGTGTGTGTGTGTGTGTGTTTTTGAGGTATTTCATATCACATCGTAGATAATAAAAGCTAATATAAAGCAACAATGCTGTATACACACACACGCACACGCCTTTGAATACAATATTTGGCGAACGTGAAGTTAGCTAAACAAATTCGTGCTTTGATATTGGCTATATACATACATACATACATAGCATATGCATATTTGTTTATTAAGTTGGCTTTATTTTATTATAAGCTTATAAGCAAAACTATAAACGACGACGGAATTCTGTGCGCCTAATTAACAAATACGAAAAATAAACGTTGACTAATAAGCTACATAGCAAATAGATATATTGTATGTATGTATGTGTGTTTGTATTGATGTATCTAATAAAGCTGTTCGCCTGCTATTTCGAAGATAAAGTACGACAAATGTTGATTTGTACGTTTTATATATACATTTTAAATAAAGGTGATTTAAACGCACAACCACAGAAACATGCTTACATGTGTACACACATACATACATATGCGCTCCTCAAGTAGTGGAATATATCTATGATGAATGCAGTCATTGAGTGGTTAAAGATTTTACTTGGACATTTATTCTCACATAATTGACAAATTTTAACATTTTTAATTTTCGGGACTCTCAAATAACATATTCGGGATCCCGAAAAATTTCGGGATTAATTTATTTACCATTTTATGCAGTTAGTAAAATTCTCTAGCTACAAAAAAAAATTATGTGATTATTTTTAATAAAAAAACGCATAAATTATCAATGATGCATAGAAAATTTGTGCTTGTAGTACAATACTAATACAACTATTAAAAAAACAGGTTTGAAATTAGAAATATTATTATTGATAGCACAATATCAAACCATTTTACAAAAAAAATATTTCGGGATTCGATTATAACATTTCGGGATTCCAAAAATTTTAGAAATTTTTTTTTTTTTATCAAACATATTTTGTGACAACATTATGCTTGCTTATTAAAACTTAGCTTTCACCATGTAAACGACTAACTTGTTCTGAGACCAGTAGAACTAAGTGCTTGGAGTACTGTACATATGTATATATGAACACTCACTTAACTATAAAAAAACATGAAAATTTAAATACATTGTTCTCAATAGAATGATCTGCAATTACTTTGGAAATAAACATTTTTCAGCATTCCGATATAGCAGGTTCGGGATCCCAAAAGTTGTCGGTTCTGATTTTTTTTACATTTTTGTGACAAGAATTTATGTTTGCTTAATTAAAACTATCTTTCACCATGTATGCATGTAAATAACCAACACGCTTTGAGTCCCAAAAAATCAAGCATAAAATCGGAATTCGAAAATCTGAAAATGTGATATTTTAAGGTACACAGTGAAACCAAGGAGTGATGTAAACGTTAATGTTAGTAGTGAATACAGTTAGTAATGAATGCATACATACACACTCACATATCAACACTATGCTAACATTCTCTCACATATTTCGTATTCGAAACATGCACCTCACAAGCTGTACGCATTTACGGAATCGATTTCGTTATGCGATTTAAAATCGATTTCAATACCACATTTATAACAGGCGAACATAGCAAGTAGCCCAAAGACACCGTCGCCGGCGGAAGGTTATGGCGCAAGCAGCGTAACGTTATGCAGTTGTTAGGAAAATTTCATAAGGGTGTGCGACTGCATCTAGATGTTTGTATGTATCGTAGTTATAACGGGTGCGTAAAGCGAAGTTGTGCACCCGGAGAAGTTGCCAGCTTATGTCGTATGTATGTACATATGGATGAGTAAATGTTAAATGTTGTTGCTGTGAGCTTCCCTAATGGCATGCTGGTGCTTTATTTGTGGAATATTTAGCAATTCAACGCATAGAAGCGGACATGAAGGTACCTCAGAGGTGGTCGCGGCGAAGGTGGTTTAACTTTGGTTGTTTCCGAAATTTGCGCGGGAAAGCCTATTCGCCCGAAATAAAATTTTTGAAGTGGAGTTGCTGCAAAAGTGCCAGGGAGAGTATATTTAAAAGAGTTGAGAGTGAAAAAGCAGAGTTGGTGTACAATGTAGGATAATTTCTTAAATAATTACAGTTCTTTGTATAAAAATACTGTTATCTGCATTTTAATAAAATAAAAAATATGTTTAAAAATATTACTTTGAGAAATGTATAATTAAAAACAAAAAAAAACAATAATAAATAAGTATTAAAGATATTTTTAAATATAAAAAAAAATTGGAAACATATAAAAAAATTTAATTTTTAAAACATAACTTGCAGAAGAATTTTTTATGAAGAAAAAGTTGAAAAAAATTTTTTTTGTAAAATATAATAAAAATGTATTCAAAAAGTGAAAATATTATTTTGAACAAACATCAATAAAGTATAATAAATAATAATAATACACATATTTTTAAATGAAGAAAATTAAAAAAAATCAAAATGTGATTTTGAAAAAACCATTGCTAAATAAATACTTCTTTGAAAAGTAAAAACATTTTCTATAATTTATTATATTTAAATATTTTTTTTTAAATATAATACTTGAAATTGAATTATTTAAGCACAACTTTTACATTTTTTAACGAAATATAAATTATGATAATATTTGCTCTAATATTTGTAAACTAACTATTATTTTAAGTCTTTTATTTTTACTTTTTTTTTTAAATTTAGATTAGGCAAAAAGAGCAGTAATAAACTATTTAAACAATTACGTATTTTTAAAATAAGTTTTTTTTCAAAATTTGGCTGGGACTAGTTGAAAAAAAGATCATGATAAAAAAATTAAATAAAGATATATATATACCAAATATATTTTTAAACAAAAAAAAACTATATATATTTATTTAAAATTTTTACTAGACAAATTATTTTTCGTTTAAAAAATAAAGGCATTGATTCAAAAATTTTGACACGGGTGCTACAAAAAATTTTTATGATTTAAATATTTCAAAAAAATTTAAGAAATGTATAGTCACCACTTATTTTTGATGAATGCTTTTTTTTGTTGTAATTCTCAAAATTAATATTAAAGTAAGGAGCATTTATCTGGTTTTTTGTTTAAAAAATGAAGTTGACCCATAAGAAAAATATTTTACATAAAAAAGCTATGATAGTGATTCATATATTTTTATATTTTTTAATACGTTTTCAAAACTTCACCTTCCAACCCACTAGTGATATTCGCCATTGAGGTGTTGAGCGTAATAAACTCATCACTACATATGTAGCGGTATAATTATCGACTCTACTCTTTTTGTTGCTCTCTCACATTGCTTTACGCTCTCAGCGTCTCACTCAAATTGCAATGTTTACAATTTTTTCATAACAACACAAAAGTCAATGAACTTGAAATGTGCGCACACACCAACAAAGCACAGAAATTAAAACATGTGTATGAGTGTAAATATATATGCGATATATATGTATGCATATAAATCTGCCAGTGGCCATGTAAATTTGTATAGCAGTTGGTTGTTGGAGAAGAGCAGAGCAAGCAGCGGTAATTGAATAAGGAAACTCTTTCTTTGAACATAATAAAAATTGTGTGAAATCAAAATATTGCAACAAGAGAGTTGAGTGAAGAGAAAAAAATTGGGAGAGCGTGTTTGTAACAATTCTTTGGCGCTAATTGGGAATTATTGAAGTAGTTGGACGAAATTGTTTGCTTTAGAAGAAAACTTAATAAAATAAGTTAAAGGTTAAAAAAACTTAATAAAGTAAGTAAGCTTAATAGCAACTATTTTTGTACATAAATTTTGAAGTTTTTCTTAAAATTTTTGTAGCTAGTAGCACTGGATCAAGGGCATAAAGGTAAAGGTAAAGGTAAAGGTAAAAGTAAGTTTCAGTACGACAAAGTCTATTTTACACATGCTAACTGGTAAAAATTATGAAAATTTATATGGTAGGTATACTTTATTTTAAACCAATCCTATTAATATCTCGAGACAATATTTTTGAGTTAAAAATAGTCGACAATATTAAATTTAAGCTTGATAACTTTACAACTTTAGGAATCAGAACTTAAAAAATAGAACATTACATGGGAGGCATAATTGGTATTGAATGAATCTCCTGGATATTTTAATACAGTAATGTAGTAGTCACACACCTTCACAGTAACCTCTGGCATGTTAGATTTCGTGCAGTGAACAATGTAGACTAACTTAGAATAGTATTGTTTGGGCTGCTTTTGTTTCAAATTAAACTCCTCACAAAAGCAGCTTTTGTGTCGATCCGGAATGTCGAGCTTAGTAAGCATTTGGTATTAAGATAGTTTGCTTTTCACATTTAAAAATTTATATAAGTTCTTGAGACCGCAATTAGAGAAACCTTTTTCGGTTTAGAAACTTGGAAGATTTGTGATGAACCTGTAGATATTCTCTGCACTTTTAAGGTGCAGAAAAAATATCCTTACCGAACCATCTAACTGTTATAAGAATCTAAGTAGAGAATGTAGTTGGTTTTGCAAAGAAATGGTGAACTGAAAAATTGGAGAGAGAGAGAGGAGAAAGGATGAGAGTGTTGTGAGAGTGGTTAGTTGTTATAGTGATTCTAATTTTTCTTCTATATTATTTCTAAGTTCGCTCAAATAACTTTCGGAGCTCCCTATAATAATTTTTCCAATTCTTTTGTAACTTGGAAATTACGCCTAACAATGCGGGCATATACCGCTTTTATAGGAATCTCTCAAACAGAGTCACAGTCGAGACGGAGCTCTATGTATTTGATGTCTATGCTTCAAAGTAGTTATAGATGAACCCTTGTATTGAGAATATCCTACTAGGAGTAGTATACTAGGAGTCTCGTTGTCTAACTGATATTCAAGGTCATGGTGTATACCATTGAAATTAAGTCGAGAGGAGGAATTTTAATAGATTTTTACAAGAGATAAGCAACCCTTGGAGCATTATCTGGTCTAATATGGCAATATATGTAACGGTTTAGTTATTTGTGGAAGTTTAATGAACTCAGTCGTTAGTTGAGTCCGATCTCAAGAGAGTATAAGTAGAAATAACTGAATTTTCCTTCGGCGATAGCTCTGATATTTATTGGTATCGCTTTATCGTGTTGTTGTAGCCACTTTCAAGAGACTGTTGGAGGTTCCAGCTCAAGCTTGCGCTTCCTAGTATTGCTATAACAAGTTGAATATCTGCTCTTATTGAGCGGAGGGACTGGGGATACGCCTAGTAAGGCTGTTGACTGTTAGACTTTTTGAGTCTTTAACTTGGGATATCCTTTTTAATATGCTATTCGGTCCAAAATATTAATATTTTTTTCTTAAAAGCTGAATATAATTGCTTCAAGTCGAAAACTGACCTCACTTTTGTTGGTCCTGCTTGGTTTGGTGATAATTCGATTATCTATGACTACCGTTTTATATACATATGTACACATGATATATCAGCCTATGTATATATATATATATATATATATATATAAGAGCATTTAAATGACTAGTTTGTATGTTCTTCGAAATCAACCACATTGCCACGATTTGTTGCTGTGTTGACAAAACCAAAGGTTTATTCACCCATAGTTTTTGAGCTCCTAGAAAAAATGTCGTACCGAATGCGCAATTTCAGCAAAGTGACATTTGTCACACAAGCCGATTGCAGAAATATTTTGCGCAATTTTAAACTAGATAAATGAAATTTGACTATGCTCCGCGTTAAAGCTTTTGCTTGCCACATCGAAGTTGAACGGACTTTGGACATACATACTTACACATGCAACTATGACTGTGTAAATGATTATAGCGCTATGTAAGTGTCATATTCAGCAACCGTTATGACACATTCAAGCAAGTTTATGTTTATTTTTATAATTTATTTATAAAATATATACACATAAACTTTACTGAACTGACTTGGAAATTTAAAAATTTTTATATATTTTCAAAATTTAATCGTTTTAAACAATACTAAAAAAAAATTTATTTTATTTCAAATTTCTAAAATTTTTTAACGTTTACCGATTTACGCAATATTTCAAAAAAATTTCCAAATTTTTTAAGAAGTTTCAAAATTTTTAAAAAAATTTCAAAATAATTAAAGTTTTAAATTCTGGTCAGGGATTATGCTTAAATATTTTCGCTGTCTAGAGATACTTCAAAATTACCTTGCAAATCGAATTGATAGGGCGTAAAGTCATTCCACTAAAATTTCGACTAGTACACGAACGAGTCTTGTAACCTAGCCTATAACACTCTATCCATTTAAGAACCCTTTTTCACTCGGCTAATACGTTAGTTACTTCATTGCGGTACCCAGTTCGTACCGCCATCTCGCCTTTATTTAACATAACCCTAGATTTATCTATGGTCGGGACTTTAAAAAGTCACAGCTCAATAAACTTACGCAGCTTTGTAATCTTTTGAGTGTGTTTCAGATAGAGGAATATTAGCAGCGAGGTGAGTATTCGAAGTCGCCGAGTTATATATGGTATATTAGGAATTTTTCAAATATACACTTTCGACATAACCTTACTCTCCGAAAATTCTGAGTATTTTATAATGTGTTTCTTGAAATATATCCTTCTAATGTAACCCCACTTTCTTCTGTATTTACCACATTACCAACAATTTTTAAGGAACCAGTGGTTTCATTTCTGCTGTCTGAAATCAAAGTCATCGAGATAACTATATCTAGCCTGGCCTGTTATAGCCGAATTTTTAAGTATATGAATATGGAGTTGTTCTTTTAACATAACCTCACTTTGGACTAATTAAATTTTTTCCGCTTTCCGAGAAGAAAGTATTCGAGCTGACCCCGTATAGCTTCCGTTATGCGTAAGGCGTCCAATATAGCCAAATTGTATCTTTCAATCGAACCACACTTTCCGGCAAATTTTTTATTTTTAGTACATGGCCACTTTCCTAGCACAAAGCACTTAAACTGACTCCATAGAGTCTCTATAGTTTGTATACCGAACGCTGTCGAGTGGTTTCAGTATGCAAAACCTTATCTTTACCTCGCGGCTTTTCGAAATTTTAGCCCAGCTACATTTCAATAATTGAATATAAATTTATCTGTTATAAATTTAGAACTACCCGCATTCCCTCCAGCACCGCATGTCTCCTTCTCTGCACACTTTTACAAATTACTTTATTGAATCGCATAAAAGTAGAGCAAAGCGTAAATAAGGAGAGGGCAATGAACCGACGACCAACTAACCACCAAAACCGAAACCACCAAACCGAACCGGAAAAAAAAAGCCGAAAACCGAAAACCAAAGGCCAAACAGCCAACCAGCCAAACAGCCAACCAGCCAAAAAAGAGACAAAACGGCAAAGAAATTCAAGTTCATCATTAAAAAATGCGCTCAACGCCACATAAATGCAACAACAAAGGTGCAGAGAAAAGCCAACAAGCAAAGAAAAAAAAATATAACGGAACGAAATTCAAGTTCAAGTTCAAAGCACGAAATATTGTAAATGTGGGCATATTTAAACAATGCGAATAAATTTTGATTAGATAAATGTGTGCAAAACAGTTTCCAAAACTAAAATGATGAGCCTTAATGCAAGAAAACAATTAACATGCTAGACAACAACAAATTTCAATTAAACTAACAAATCCAAAGCAGCGAAGAGGTGCGTTGAATGTTACAAATTAGAAAGAAATTCCGTTTGGTAGACAGCCTGAAGACAAATCGGCGATAAGAGTGTGAAAAGAAAGCACCGCACAACAACAAAAAGAAAGTTAATGAGGCAAAAAGGCAAGCGCGTAAGCATGTAACACGCTTTAATAATTTTATTATTTCATAAGCAGTTATTTAGGTAGTAAAGTCAGTGACGATGAGCGGAGGAGACGCGGAGAGGCCGAGGCGCGGAGAGTCGTCAAGCAGTGCACAACAACTTTGCGGAAGAGGAAGCAGCAACAGCAATCGGAGACCAGCAATGGCAGCCAGCAATACTGGCAGCTAAAAGCAAAGTAAGCAAAGAGCAACTGGACAAAGAGTGCATGCTAGAGCGAGAGAGCGGCAGTGAGCGAGAGAATGCCGATGTTAAAGAGAAAACTATAAGAATAGTTACGATGTGTGCCTGTGTGTGTGATGTGTGTGTGTGTGTGTATTGGGGCAAAAACGCGTACTAAGCAAGGTCATTCACCCCGTAGAAAGAAATTATTACAGGCAACAACAACAGCAAACATATGGACTGCGAGAGAAACAAAAAAGAAAAAGTAGAGAAAGGGAAAAGTTGTAAGCGCCCAATAATTTGTGTGTGTGTGTGTGTGCATGTGTGTATGTATGCTCATACATATATAAATATATATGTAATATATAATATATATAATGTACATACATATTTACAGCTAGTATCTGTAATAACGTATGAAGCATGCAAAGCGAAATGTGGAAGCACTATGTGCGCTCACTGCTATGACACATTTGCAATATGAAATTAAATAAATTAGCACTTTTATTATTATTATTATTATTTGTCATTTTGTTTTGTGTCGCGCTTTCCACTATACGCACGTAGCAACAATGAAATGCATGATTAATTAGCCACATGCATGAATATGAGTTTGGTTTGACGAGCATTTGAACGCGCTTTTCAATTAGCAAACGATAATTAATTTTTATTTTCAGTACTATATTTTTAAATGTCAATTATTCATAAATGTTGAGGTTATGACACCTCGAAGAGGCAATTTGGAAACCCATAGTTCTTCAGAGTTGATTTCTGAAGCTTTCGAGCTTTATATTGCTGGCTCCCTGGTTCAGATGAGATGAGATCAGTGATAATTGAAAGTGACTGATAGGCCTACGAGGAACCAGTCTCTACAATAGACAAGAAAAAAAGAATTGCTGCTTGTTCCATAGAGCACTGCAAAAAAAATGCGACGAGTTCTCTATCTGGCGACGGACTTATAAACTCTTCAACGGCCAAAAAATTGATTACCTCATACAGTTTTTCACCGGTCCAACTTCAATTCGGTCGATGATAGACCGTTCTACCCGAACTGTTCTGGTAGATATATACATACATACATATTTACAGCTTAGAAGGCTGTTCTGAGGCTCCTCTAGCTGTTAACCTTGAATTTGTAGATCCAGCTAGCCAGCAAGCCATATTTTTTAATGGCGATGGTTATATTTAAGACGCTCTGCGAGCTGAGCTTAAAGTAAAATTCAGCTCATATGTACATATGTGTGTGCTTATGTGTTTTTATTTGTATATATGTATGTGTGTATCTATGTATATATGTATGTATGTATATATGAGAATATAACAACTTAACTGCTTTAAATTTCGTCCATTTGCACAATAAGTCCGTGTATGTATGTAAGTAAGTATATATATATATATATGTGTGCATGTATATGCTTTTAATTAAATTGTGTATGCATATTTTTTATTTACATATGTACATATGTGTATATGTAAATAAATTATTTTAATATCAAATTACGCTGCGCCAGCAAGAGCAGCTGCTCTACAACTACAACATCCATATGTGTGCATGCACATATATATATGCGAATATATATATATATGTGTATATCTTTATATACGCCAGCAAGCTGTATGAAAGCAGCTAAAATGAGGCAACCAAGAACAGTATTACATGTGCAACAACAACAACAACAGCGAACCACAGCAGCAACAATGTTCCACGCGCTCACATACATGCATACTTTTGCTCATATACGTATATATGTATGTATGAATTTATGTATGAATTTATGTATGAATTTGTTTGTATGTATGCAGTTATGTGGGCCCTTCATGCACTGCCCCCAAACGGTGAATGAACTTTTCTCTTATTGTTTTTGTTTTTTGTCCGCTTTCCGCTGTCATACGTACTACTCCCAGCGCACACACACACACTCACACTACTCTCTCACACTTACTCTTCACAACAATTTCATTCATTGTGCGCGCTCACACTACACTTGCTCTTACGCAACGAATGCCACACCGAAGAGCGCGCACAACGACGGCGAATTGTTGTCGCTGCGGCGCGCGCTGCCCAAAACGAGCAACAAATACAAATCTGCTGCTGACAACGTCACCAACATGAGCCACAGCGATCACAATTGCTGTCATTTGCTGTTGCTCACGATTGTACGGAAACACAGCTGTGCGCTCTTAATAGCGCTCGAACAGAGAGTGTGTGTTTACTTTGACGCCGCAAATCGTATGTGTGTGTCGATTGTTGTTGGCGCTTGCTTGCTTGCTTGCTTGCACGCTGTCGTCAAAAACCGTTGCCGTTGTCTCGTCTCTTCGATAATATTATATTATTATTATTACTGTTGTTATTTGCCGACGACGTTACCGCCGACGACACCGCTAAGTACGCGCAGTGCACAGATTTTGTACGTGAACGCGGAAATATTTCTTTCTTCAGTGCCGGTTGTGGCGTGAACGCTAATATCATTAAATATAATTGTAAAAAAATATAAAAGTAAAAAAGAAAGCAAAGAAATTGAAAATATTTTAAAAAATTTCAAAGTGTAATAATTTTCGTGGCAAATTTTGTTGCAATGATTTTGGCGAAGGTGTTGTTGGGAGTGCGCCGGCAATAGTGGGCCAGAGCTTGGTGTACAAGGTGTGCGCGTCGTTATTGCCGAAGTGGATTAACGGCATAAAGGCCAACGCTGTTCGTGTGTGCTTGTGTGTGTGTACATATGTACGTATGTTTGCTTAGTGTATTAACGGAATAGGCAGGAAAACGCTTTGGACAAACGATTCCAGCGGCAGTCAGCTGACACATTTCGTGGGCACTTTGTAACGTCAATTGGGCTGCAAAAATACGCGTGTCAATTGCGGAAAATTCAAGTGCGAAATTAAATACGTTAAAATAGTGATTAATAAAGTAAAAAGTGAGCATAAAATTGCATATGGCATTGGAGAAGTGAGTGCACACAGGGGATATAAGAAATTTTACTGAAAAGTGAAAATTTGCAAAATGGAAAATTTGCAAAAAATTTTAACAAAAAGTGAAAATTTGCAAAATGGAAAATTGTAAGTAAGAAATTTTATTGAATTGCGAAAATTGGGAAACGAAAAATTTCCAAGAAATTTTACTAAAAAGTGAAAATTTGCAAAAAGGAAAATCGGAAGTAAGAAGTTTTACTGAAATGCGAAAATTGCGAAACGAAAAATTGCAAGAATTTTTACTAAAGAATGAAAATTTGCAAAACAAAACATTGTAAGAGAGAAATTAAGGTACTCAGGGTGTGTAATAATTGTCGGAAAAAATATAATTTCAAACAAATAAGCGCATGAAGCGCAAGCAAAATTATTAAATAATTGAAAAAATAAAAAATAAATTTGCAGTGTTGCAGCGAGTGAAGCTGAGCTGTAACGCAATTGAACAAAGTTAAAAGAATGTGTGCAAGGTATAACATTTTGCAAGTTTAAATAAAATTTTTGAACAAAAAAATTGTGGTTTCAACGAAATATAAATTACAAAAACAAAATTTGAAATTAAAAAAAAAAAATTTTTTCTCGAGAAAACTCAATTTGCAAAAAGCCTGACGTAGTGTGACGTCGATTTGTGTTGTTTGAGCAGCATAATAGTGTATATAAATTAACTAAAATTTTCAAAAATTGCCAAACTTAAAATAAACGATGCTTGTAAGCTTGTAAAATAATACAAAAAAGTTAAAAGAAATAACTAAATTAAAAGAATAAAGTGTTTTAGTTACGATCAACTGTTTGCAGCGGCACTAGTTTTCAGTTTAAACATTAACTAAATGATTCAACATATATTTTAAAATTGCATAACGGTACTAGTGCGCTATTTGCACCACCAAAGCGATCGGTCGTGCAAAGAAAAATGCCGAAATTTTTGTAAAAAATATGAAATATTTATAAACAAAATATTGTGAACAATAAAGCGAAAATTGAAAATAAATCATGCAAACTGCAATTCGAAGCTTGCGGAAATGTGTACAGAGGCAGTGAAAGCCCAAACTATGCTTAAATAACTATGCACTAATATAAAAAAACAAATTTCAAATGTTAATGCAAAAATAAAAAGCCAAAAATGCAATTTTAGTAAGTTTTGAAAAATTTGTGGTTACCAAAACGCGAGCAGAATTAATAAATTAGTGAAATAAGCGCTGTGCAGTAACATAAAAAACCAAAAATTCCAAAAAATAAGCCGCAAAATATTAATTAAAAATTATTCTACAAAAATATTTAAGCAGAAAAATTAAAAAAAATTTTTTTTTGTATGCGCTTTGAGTGATTAAAACAATAATTTTCATATTTCTAAAAACACACACATCAGAAAAGCAGTGAAATATTTTAAAAAAGTTTCAAAAGCGGCGAAAAAAAAAGCAGAAAACTATATCAACTAGAACGACTCAAGTGTATAAAAAATAAGTGTAGTGAAAAAGTGTACTTAAAATTTATAGAAAATAAAAACTAAGTTTAGTTGAAACTAATTAAATTACAACAAATATCAAAAGTAAACAAAAAAAAATTTTGCAACAACAAATTTTCACCAAATAATTTTGCGCTCTTATATTAATTTTTACTAAACTGCGCACCAAAGCTCCACATAACCCCGCCAAAAACAACAATATATTGGTACACGAAAATAATTGAAATCATTTTGTAATGAAAATTTTTTAAATTAATAACCTGTAACAACTTGCAACTAAATGCGCCGAAGAAAGAAAATATTTTTTAAAGCTTTCGTGAAAACTTTTCAAAATTTCCGTCAAAATGGCGAAAACTAAGACCAATAACAATAAAGTGCACTGTGCAGTGAAAGTGTGGAAATTGAAAACTTGCGACAGAAATTGAAAAAAAAATTGCGTGAAAATGTGTATAAAATGAGGAAATAATCCAGAACTACGTTAGAAACTAGTAAATATAAAAGTGAAATAAAAATTATTATATCAAAAATTTTAAGTGAGCATTTTAGAATTTAGAAGTGAGCATTTAGAAAAATATTTGTTTTTGTTGCAAAAAGCGAAAAAAATATTTTGAAATTTTGAAAATAATTAAAAGCAATAGTGGCAAAAATACAATTAAAATTTAAACGTAACAAGTGCGTAAAGAAAATATATTGCTTGAAAAATTGAAATAATATTTCAATTAATAATAATTAATATTCGTACGGAAAATTTTCAAAAATTCCAAAATTCCGTGCATAATAAAATTATACAGTTCATTCAATCTAAAAATGTAAATACAATTGTATTGTTGGGATTATCAGTGTAATTAGCGTGCATAAACAGGTATTTACACAACTTTATTAGCTAGTGAGACATTTTTTCTCGCGTTTGGATTACTCCTCGAGAAGTAAGTGCTGAAATGTTGCTCAACATTTTTTTGAAACATTTAAGTTATCTTATATACAAGTTTAATAAATTGCCGTTATTAATTTTTGAATAATTTTATAGTTTAGTTGTTCAACTTCAAGGCAGCAATCCTCAAGGTATTTTGTTCATTATTCACTAACGACTAAGCATTATCCCGACCCATAAATGAAACAATCGTGTTTTTTACTCGTGAGCACTCGTGAGCACGAAATGCGACATTGAGATTTAGTCTTTAGGGTGTACAAGGTCTGGGATCTATCATCAATATTAGCTTAAACGAGCGAAAATTAATTGAAAGCTCTTAATAAGCACGGTAAGATTTTATTTTTGTTGTTGTAGTAACAAAGTTGGACGGAAATGCTTAGAAATAGGCTTAGTAGTTTAAATAGAGGCTGTTCGTTTTTCGACGAGCTTTTCCAACTTTTTGTGGTCTGGGTGGATTTTTGTTCCAAAAATATTTCATCCTCAAGCTTAGCGCCGACTTCGAATCACTAAAGGTCCAATGACAGCTTGGATGGAAAGCTTGAAAGTTGGCACAAGAGAAAAAATATAACTCTTTTAAGATGGTGAATTGTCTGGAGATATCTTGATACAAAATATATTTACTTCGGGAAAAATGGGATTTACAAATTTTTCTGTTTGGCGTCTGTCAAAATATAAGTCTACTTCTGCGTTACTATGATGCATGTTACCATATTTTATAAATATTGCAAATAAATATTTTTTATATGTTCTTACATGTTTTTATAATGGTTTTTATATATTTTATAGTGAAAACAATGTTTTTTTAAATGTTATATGTTTTTATATATTTTTTATAATTGTTTATAGTGAAAATAATATGTATATATTTTTATATGTTTTCATATGTTTTTATTACTTGTTTTTTATATTTATAGTGAAAATAATATATATATATATGTATATATTTATATGTTTTTATAATTGTTTTTATATATTTTATAGTGAAAATGATATATATATATATTTTTATATATTTTTACATATTTTTATAATTGTTTTTATGTATTTTATAGTAAAAAAATAATTTTTTAATGTTTTTGTAATTGTTTTTATATATCTTATAGTGAAAATAATATATAAATATTTTTTTTATATGTTATTATACCTCTTTATAATTGTTTTTATATATTTTACCCTAAAATAATATTTTTTTTCTCATTTTAGTTGGCAGAACTTACGCCGCTTCTTGAAAACAAAAAAAAAATAATAAAATAATTCCAACATCGCGACAATTGCAAGTGATATATTAGTGTGTAAATTGTAAATAAAAGTTTATAGTACATATGTACGTACCTAAACATACACATATACGAAAGAATTTAAATAAGAAATTTAAGGAAAAATAATAATTTAAGCAAGAAATTGTAAATTGCAACGCCACGATACCCAATTGTGTTCAAATCTCACACTAAAACAAAAATTATTTATTATTGAAAGTGTTTCTAAAAGTTACAAAATAAGAAATTAAAATTAAATTAATTAAATTGAATAAAATTATATTAAAAATAAATATATTTAGTGTTTAAAAGTGCATAAATTGAAATTAAAACAAAAATTAATAATTTACAAACGACATAAAAAATAAAAATAAATAAGTGAAGCTACTGCCAATACAAATATACCCAGGAAATCCGAAAGCTGCATCTTGAAAACGATAAAGAACGAAGTTAAATGATAAAAGAAATTTGCATAAAATTCAACAAAAAATCAATTAAGTGCAAAAAATTATTACTAATTAACAAAAAATAACGCATAAAGTGTGCAAATTTGTTGCATTGCGAGTGTATAAAAGTTATAAAATCAGCTTATAAAACGCTCGAGCGTTTCGTGCAAAGTGTGCAAGCTGCAAGTGTTTATAGGCATATGTGTGTGTTTGTGAGCGAATTGAGCAAAAAATTGAACAAATATTTTCCGATTTTAACAGCAAAGAATTTCGTTTTATTCGTCATTATTTTTACAACAACAACAAGCAGTGATAAAAGTGTTTCAACTAAAAATTTGAAATATATCTATATAAAATATAAAAATATGGCATTTAAGTGCATGTGTGTGTGTATTGCAGTGTTGTGTCTTTGTTCAATCATCAATTTCGATGAGTTGCTCGCATAAAAATTTTTAAACACAAAGCAAATTTAATTCAACGAAAAATGATAAATTCTAACGAAAATGCGGTTTGCGGATGAACAAGCGAGGTGAGTGTCAACAGCGCATATTTGACTAACATATATATGTATATGTAGAGCTATTCAGTTATGTATAATATTTACATTAAAAAAAAAAGAATTTTTTTTGAAAAAAATTCTTCGAAAATTTTTTTTGTATTTTACTTGAAGGATCACCTAAGCGAAAGTGCTAATATTAATTCGACTAAATTCAAGATTAAATTTAGTCAGACTTCGTTTCTACTAAAATAGGTGAGTTTTTAACTACTAAAAGACTACGTGATAGCATGTTAGAAAACATAATTTCGCCACCTTTAATAGCGTCAAAACTCTATCACTCAACATAAGACTATTTAAATTTCCTTGGCTAACTCTCTAAGTGACGTCATAATATTCATGTTGATGTTTAATTCTTTGAAACTCTAATCTAACCTAAAATTTGTAGTATTTCCAAACGAAATTATGTCGCTTGCTGAGCTGACTGGGTCCAAGTGCTTATGTTGTTGTTATAACTGCAAAAAATATTCGGCAAATAGTTTGGAGGAATGCTACCGAGTTATCAGTACTTAAACGGATATAAATCCGGCTACATAGACCCGACTGCCGTTGGAAGAGTCAACTGAGTCAGAGCCAACTGATGCTGATATCGACCTTTGAATACACTTAGGGATATTTTCAAAAGCGAACCATTACCATTAGCCTGTTTATCTACATGTTTTATTGACGAGCCTGAGAAGCTTTAAAATCTCATTTCAACCGAGCACTTCCTTCACTTCATTTCCTGTATATTTCATTAGTAATGAACGAAGAGGTACTAAGTCCTTATGAATGAATAAAATTCCATTCTTTTACTTCGCATATTGTCTTTAGAAACCTGCGCGCCCATTCTGTCACTGATATCTGATCTCTCCATGGATGTGTATGTCTGAGTCTTATCTGCGATAAGCCTTTTTGTAGAAGTTTTGATAGCAAGCGGTATCTTTCTGGTCCATTTTCGTAATGATTGGACCAGCGTTTTTTCATGAATGCTAGTTTTTCGTGGACTAGTTATGCCATGGGATTGGTAAATAAGATATTGAAGCTTTGGGAAATTGATATGTCAAACCTAACGAAGCTCTAAGCACCGACAAGTCCGTCGATTGCATGGCTGTTAGCAGAAAAATGGTTAGCTCCACATTTTCTGCTTACAATTTCTGCGTGGTTTAGATCTAGACACCATGTTTTGGTGAGTAGAGTACATCGAAAGCTCAACCAGAGCTTGCTGGTGCTTTGGGTGCAAAGAAGAAGGAATGAGGAGTTGTTTTTTTTTTATAACCTGCTACCCTTGTCTATTTATTTTCTAAGTCCACCTGTGTATATTTTAAGTTTCCTGGAAGTTTTTGGGTAACAAATATGCTTTCCTAATCACAACTTAAATCTGTTGGGAATTTCAAGCTATTACAAGCAATGAAGGAAATCAACGAATCTCTCTTACAAGTTCCGCTCTCCGCAATAATTTGCAATATTTACATACAATAACAAAATAAACGCATTTGCATTATATGCTTAATGCACTGTTTGAGTGTGTGTGTGTTTGTGTGTGTGTGTATGTATATGTATGTGTAATTGCATTTCTCAATTAAATTGCCGCATAGTTGCCACATTCATGACCTCCCTCACGGCGTCAATGAGTGCGCGAACGTGCTGCTGTTCGCGAAGGCAAATAATACAAATGCGAATAGTTTGGCGCGAGCGTTGGCGTTGCACAAATATACAAACATATTTATATACATATGTATATATTTATGCGCAAATATCCGTATGTATGTATGTGTATGGCATAAACTCAGCGCTTTGCTGCAACGGTGCGACATGACGTCGTACCTCTTGTTGTATGCGTATTGTTTGCATTGTTGTTGTTGTTGTTGTTTTTGCTGCTTTTACATTTAATTAAGATGGCTGCAACGTCAGTACCATAGCGAATGCTTACGATTCCAGACCACGGTCGGCGTTCACTTGACGGCTGCACGCTTACTACGCTGGTGACGACGCGTGTTGTCGCCAATCGGCGCAATTGTTGTTGTCAATTTTTTTTTATTATTGCGATTTAGTTTTTGCTCTTAAGGGTCTCTAGCCGCTGCCTAGAGTCTAGCCGGTGGTCGCTTGTTTGCAGGCTTTACTCTGCAACTGTTTAGTTTTAACTTTACAATTTGTGCTTTCCAATTATTTTCACTAGTGAATTTCATATTTGTTGTTTTTGTTGTTATTGCAATAAGTCTGTGTTAGCCTGCGAGTGCATACCTATCGCTTTTGATTTGTTTTAGCTTCATTTATTCGATTTTGCTGAGCAAGCGTAGCAGTTGACTGCGCCGTTTGTTGTTGTCATGTGCAAATACGTTATGTTTTTGTTGCTATTGTTGCTTAATATTTTATTGGTTATTTTGTTGGTGTTGTCATAGCGTCGCTGTTGCTGCCGGTGCAGACAAGGAAGTAACGTAAAATGTTAATTTGCAGAGACTTGAATGTGTATGCGTGTATAATATGTATGTAAGTATATAAGTATGTATATATGTGTTTCTAAGCAGTAGAAGGAAGCATAGCAAGCGGTGCAATAGGCTACTAGTTTCATTTGGCACTATAAAGTACCAAAATTTCGTTCGGCAACTCCTTAAGCGGCACACTACTAGGTATCAACTAGTTACTAATGGACCAACATACTCTATATTTAGTATATGTAACACTTTAAAGCGCCGAAATAACGTTTGGTAACTTTTAAATCGGCACACAACTAGTTACCAACTAGTTATTTATGGACCGGTACATAGTTTAGTTAAAACCTGTGACCAAATTCGCTCTATTTGTTGAGAACAAACAGAAATATGTGCGTTAGTGTAAATACCTCGTACATTTCTGCTCTGAAAAAGAGTCTGGGTCGAGAAATGATCTTGAGAACCATACGGAGTGGTGCCAAATTGCCTCCTTTATTTGTTATACTGTATTTTATGGAGATTCTGGTTTTTTAAAATCATTATTTGCAATCTATTAATATATTACAAGTAATTTCCAATAATTAGAAGAGTTTTATTTGGTTTTTGTGATTACAAATACACTAGTTACACACTAGTCACAAAAGGATCAACGTGGATTTAATCATTAATACACAAATTCGAGTTCTCAGCTTTGTACTTCCTCTTTGTTGAAACATATATTTAAACGTACTGTCAAAAAACAACAACAACACACATACATACATACAAGCTCATCACTAAAACAAATTAAAATGTTTGTAGTAATAACAAAAGATTGCCTTGCACTGTGCAGCGAAATATTATATATATTTATATGACAATTTGTAGACTCATATGACACATCCATTTGCTTGTAGCTATGTTTATGCTGTCACCTTTAATAATATATAGTATGTTTGTATGTACATATTTATATCTCATAATCTGTCTGCCAGTTGGCGTCTTTGTGTTTTGCAAATTTACTGCAAAATTTTTGCGGTTCACACTTGTGCTCGTCGTTCATTCATATTGTTATTGTTGTTGTTGCAGAAAATGCACTTTTTTTTACTGTGTTTTGCTTGTTGTTCATTACTTTTGTTTCATTTTTATTATTTTTCTAAATCAATGACAAAATCATTTATCATTTCGTTCGGTTGAGGCAGGTCACCTCGTGCGGACTGTGATTTCGTCGGAATAATAATTTTCGTGCAATAATAAAAATACAAAGTTTATATGGTCTTATTGAGAGTCGATCTCAATGAGGTGATCGCGTACACCATTTTTGCAAATGCCTCCATGTAGCGAATGTTAAAATAGCGAACTCATATTATATTAGTTGGGAAATAATATTATTATCTTGGAATCGGAGGAGGTAACTGTCGTTCATCAACCTTTAAAGCCTCGGATTTCTAATTTCAGGTATTATTTTGATATGAATTTTAAGTAATTACACTCGAGGGAAGTTGCTTTATTTTAGGGAAATACTTGAATCATAATGGAGTCGGGAAGATAGCTGTTTCAAAACCTTTAAGACCTCAGATCTCTCACTAAGTATAATACTTTGGTGTGATTTCTAAGTAATTACACTCGAGGGAAGACTATTTACTTTACGGAAATACTAGCATTATCAAGGAATAGGGGGAGGTAACGGTTCCAAAACTTCCAAGGTCTCAGATCTGACAATAAATATAATAGTTTCATAATGGAATCGGGAAGATAGCTGTTAAAAACCAAAACCTTTAAGACCTCAGATCTCTTACTAAATATAATACTTTGGTGTGATTTCTAAGTAATTATCTAGTGTAATAAGGAAGACTATTAATTTTAGAGCAATTCTAGCATTACAATGGAATAGGGGAAGATAACTGCTACAAAACCTTTAAGGCCTCAGTTCTCTCCCTGAATATAATATTTTGATTCGATTTCTAAATAATTACACTCGAGGGAAGGCGATGTACTTTAGGGAAATACTAGTATTATCATGGAATGGGGGGAGGTAACCGTCCCAAAAACAAGGCCTCATTTCTCTCACTAAATTTAATTGTTTGATGTGCTTTCTAAGCAATTACACTCGAGCGAAGACTATTTATTTTAGGGAAATACTAACATTATCATGGAATAGGGTAGTTGATTGTTACATACCCTTTAAGGCCTCAGTTCTCTCACTAAATATAATAGATTGATGTACTTTATAAGGAATTTCACTCGAGGGAAGGCGATTTATCAAGGAGCTTTTTAGGTTTTAATCAGTAGGTAATATCATTTATAAAATTTTCACTTTTTTTATGGAAACTAGATCTCTCTTTAGCATAAAATGTGGGTATGTTTTTTAAAAATACGCAATACAGTTACTTTTAAAGTCTCAAATGTCTAAGTGGTCACCTCCTATGCTGCGTATAGCTGTGCTTTACTAAAAAAGTAATTTCCATGCGAGCTATAAGCTCATTTCTATACATTGTTTGTATATTCAGTTGCACCTTATCAGACATTCAACTTTCGTTAAACTATCAACCGTAAATATGCATACAAACAAACAGTGCCAACTCAAGACAGACAAGCTCAAGAACCGAACACTTCAAAGTGCAAACAAAAACAAAAAATTTTGTTTAGAATTCCATACAAACATACATAAATACATACATATAAAACAATCTATCGCTGCGTTTATAATCTTATCGCAAAGTTTGTCGTACTTTACTATGAGCCGACTATTTTATGATACTCGATTTCACTCGGATCTCGAGAGATCGGCCAGCCAAGCAGACAGCTAGCCAGCTAGCCACCTAGCCACCACAATTTATGCTGAGCATTCTAAGCAGCAACTAAAAGAAAATGAAAGTAAAAAGACTGGAAAAACCGCATCTGCATTAGCCATGAAAATCAACTAATAACAACAACAGCAATAACAATAATAAAGATCATGCTCAGCTGAAGTTGCCGTGAGACTAGCGGATTTGGCTAGCATAGACAATCAGTGTTCAAAAAGAAAAAAAAAAATAAATCCGCAAAAGATATATAAAAGTCATTCACTGCGTTGCAACGCGCTTAGCTGATCTTGCAACGTCTGCCGCGCGAGCATCTGCAATTGCAATGAACTGTAACAACAAAACAGGCGGCGTTGCGGCGAAACTGGTAGATAACAAGAACTCTAAAACAACAATAATACAGCAAAGCTATTAAGTCTGTAGAAGAAAGCAGTGAAAAAACAAAAGCGATTTGAAGATTATTAGGCGATCGGCGCAACAATTTTCTCCCTTTCAATAAACTTGTGCTCATTCGCAATGCGGAAAGTTAGCGAGCGCCGAGTGAAAGAGATAAAACCGATAAAGATAGAATTCAGTCAGGTCTATCACTTGTAAAGGCTAATATTGATAAGATCAGGCCCGAAGTAGACAATATAATTGCAGGAAAACATGATTTGGAGCACACGAACTACGCGGCGTGGTTTCTTACTTCGGGTGTAGTGGAACTGTTTCTCAAAGATTTTGAGCTCCTCTTAGTACCTTTCTTCGCCACCGCAAAAATGTCTAAATGTCATAAATCAGGACCCAACCAGGTGCTTTGCACTATTGTGGTACCATTTTTATAGTTCGGGACTTTCATGGAAACTCACCGGCTGCCAGAATGTATACTAAATTGATAGCATTTCTTTTTTGCGAGCCAAACAAATCTCTTTTGGATTATTTGGAGAGGCTCGTATTTCCTCGTTCGCATAAATCAGAGCCCTGCCTCTGAATTTGCATACCGCCTTCTCTCCAACCTAGAAAGATAACAAAAAATCTGGAAAGAATGCCAAAATCAAAGCTTTCGTTTTCAGAGATCCCAAAAGTTTTCCTCTCCTACTGCTTGATCTCTTGAAATGGCTCATATTTCCTCGTTCGTATAAATCAGAACACTTTCTCGCAATTTGACTCTAGCGTCCTTTGCATCAGAATGAATTGTGAGAATCGATAGAACGATTAAATGATCGAGGAACGATCCAAATCTGTTCAATCCAATCCAAGACGAAACATTTCATTAAATGAGTACTTCATTTGTCAAAATTTGTTTCTCTCCAATGATAAAGTTCCGTAAGGGTCGGTGTCGCCTATGTTATTCAACTGATTCTGCAGAGGCTTTCAAAAATGGAGTCTTCTGTTGGCTACGATTCGAAGATTTTATTGGGAACAATTGAGTTAAACTTCCTTTATGATCCGAACTGTACTTCGTTAACCCTCAAACAATCTTCGGTCATCGCAGCCATCATTGAAAATATGTTTCAATCTCTGAATATTGAATAACTGAGCACAACTTGAGACTCTCATTACTACTGGCTTTCCCTTTACTGGTAATCGAAGAAACATGCTGCTTGATTTGAGTGGTATAACCTTCAAGATGATCACATTACTTTACTTAGTACGGAAAAGGCTGATGGCTATGTATTTTTAAAGGTCATTTCTTTAATAGTAGAATTGCTTCCAGTAGGATATTCCTGAATTCGTCTAGCACATTTATACTATGGAGAAACGTTTAATTGAAATCCTGCATACATTAGTATGGTGCCTAAAAGTGAGGAGTCCTTTATTATTTGTATATAGAGCTGCAGCTCTACTAACTCTTTCTAAAAAAAAGGAGACTCTCAATCAGTAACCGTTGTGTGGCTGGTTGTGGGAGCTCAACCTCGCAGTGTTCTAAATGGTAACATGCCATCTTCGAGATTCGAAAACAAGCCATAGAAATTTATGTTACGATCGATTGAATCCGACTCAATCGACAGCGGAACATCTGTCAAGCTGTACCACCATTTATTGAAGAGATTGTGCTAGAGCGCTGCTAAAAAAGAGAGCTGCAGAGACGCAAAACGATTCGCTCTGTGAAGATTGGAGATAATCAGGTTACCTACCTACCACTTATTTTCGGTATTTGTCGCATCCGATAGGTGGCGCTGGGTTACAAGTGTTGCTAAACCCCTTCCAATCATGTGTTTACGATATTTTATGTTCGACTTTCGCATTAGCCCATATTTTGATTGAAGTTAGACTCCATAGATGACACTCAATTTCCTTTTTCTCTAATTTAATTTAATTTCATTTCATTTCATATCTGCCTTTAAAAATTCACCCCACATATATTACACACACATTCAAATATTATAATTTCTGAAATTTGCCATTAACCACCCCCACCCCAGTGACGAAACTGCCCATTGCACATTTTGTTTTTAAATTTTCCATGCTTTCGCCAATCCAACAATTGAACTCGCCCGAACCGCACAGAGTTCATTGTAATACATATTCGAGCCAAGCAATGAGGGAAATGAAGCAGAAAAAAGTGGATTTGCCGCTATTTAATTGCAGCACAGCATGTATTACATCATAATGCCACAAATGCTTCCTACTATGGCATAAACACGCACACCAACATAACTGACTACACCACAGCGAAGAGCGAAAAACAAAGCAGCTAAAATAAGCAAGCAAAAAAAAAACAATTCAAATAAAAATATGAAAAGCAAAGAAGCCAAACAGTAGAAATCATCAACTGCTCTTTGAGCTCAGTAGAGGGTGCGCGTGTTTGTGTGCAGAGAGCTTGAGCTCGCACTCACTAGTTGGCAAATACTCGTACTCGTATTATTGGCTCCACGGCTCCACGGCTCCACGATTCCAGTTGGAGCCACTACGTTTGTATATTCTATGCCAAAATTTTTCGTATTTGTGTGTGTGTGTGTGTGTGAGTTTTAGGCTGCAAAGAGAGTGAGTATTAGTACGAGGTTTACGTATAAAACGCTCTGTTTACACGAAACGGCGCTGACAGCGTACAAATGCCGGCAGCCTTGTTGTTGCTGTGCTCAGTAGTGTTGCCGATTTTGTGATTTCTCTAATAAAATTTGGAAAATTTTCTTTTCTTTGTCGGTTTTTTGTTTCTATATGTGGGTTGTACTCATTTATTAACGAGTTGCAAAAGAACACTAACTAGTATAGCAAATAAGTCATAAAGAGCAGTCAAATAAATAGTCTAGTAGCTGAAGTGAAGTTACCAGCTTTAAAGAACAGCTTTCTCGTAACATAAAAATTTTGAAATTATGAAAAAATCGAATAATTATTCCCATGAGGATTCATATAAAAAAAACATCATTAACATTTGTTAACATTTTGGTTTAAAAATTTAAATTTTCGGAATTAAGAAATTTCAAAGTAAAAAAAAAATCAAAAACTTATTTGAAAATTTTTGAAATACAAGAAAAGTTATTTAACTTTTTTCATTTATTTTAACTACTTTTTATTAATTTCTTCAAATATTTTTGTATTTATTGTTATTCTTTTATTTTGTTTTTATTTCTTTTAATAATTTTTTTATTTTATTTCCTTTTTATTTTTAATAATTTTTTATACATAAGGGCCAGCATTTTTGTGAATCTAGAAAAGTCGTTTAAAAATATATTTTTTACACGGATTATTTAAGAATCTCAAAATAGTTAAATTTGTTTTGATAAAATATTTTTTCTTACTTGAAAACAGCAGAATTGTTTTATATATATAAATAAATTTCTCACATTTTTTATATGCACTGACTGTTTAGTAGCATTTTTTTTGCTAAAATTAAGACAATAAAAATAAAAGTCAATTGAAAGAAAATTCTTATAATACTGTGCACTGAATTTCTCTAAAAATTTTAAAAATAAATAAATTTGTTTTAAATCGTTAAGTTTGAAGTTTTTAAATGTTACTATTGTTTTCAATAATTTATTAAAGTGTTGCTTGAATATATTAATTTGTTCATTATTAAATAATAACATTATTTTCATCATTAAAATTTTAATATTTTTCTAAATAAATTTATGTACATAAAACCAGTATTAAAATTTTTAAATAAAATTTGTTTTCTTATTTGGTTTATTCCTTAAAATACGTTCTGTTATTTTTTTTTTATTTTGGTGAAATTTTTTCGTAACTAAAATTCTTCAAAATTATAATTATTTTTAGAAATTAATTAATTTATTTTTGAAACATGCATACATATGTGTTATTGTTTAAGTGGAAAGATATTAAAATAAAAAGTATTAACTTTGAAGTTATTAAGTAATACCTAGTTAGTTTACTTATAGCTAATTGCTAGTTTTAAGTTATTAAATAATAATAACTAGTAAGTTTTAAAATTACAAATATTTTTAATGTATGTTTTTAAAATAAACTTCTTTTTTGTTAAAATGTTTTTCTTTCATTCAAAATTAAAAATCCTGAATTTTAACTATAATAAAAATATAAATTTTTTAAATTTTTTAAATAATTTCTTTTTAATGTAAATTCTCTTGTTTAGATCTTGGAGATTTTCAAAATTTTCCTTTTTCATAAAATAATTTTTTAACTAATTATTTGAAGATATTAGATTTTTAATAAAAAGTATTAAAACATTTCAAAATAAGTTAATTTTCGCGTGCATTACATTTTTAAAATAAAAAGACTTTTTTTTTTAAATTTTTGTTTGAAAAAATGTATTTTTGTATAGAAATTTTAATATTTCAAGTTTTTTTATATTTTTTTTCAATATATATATATATACATATATATAAAAGTTTAACCAACTTGTTTTAATTAATATTTCTTTTCAATATTTAAGTTATCATAGTTTTGGTTTAAAAAGTTAAAATTTTTAAAAATATGTTTATCTTCACATGAAACAAATTAAATTGAATTTGTTCATATTTTACTTTTGTTTTTTTAATGAAAATCGGTTTTGATATTATTTTTGTGTTTTTGTGCTTTTGTTTTTTTGTTTTATTTTTTGTACATTTTATAAAATTTTTTTATAAAATAATTTTTTTATATTTTATAAATTGAAAAAAAAAAATCAATTAAATATGAAATATTCAGCTATTGCTTATTATTTATTAATACTTTTTTTTTTATCAAACTCATTTTGAACGGCAACACTGGCGTTTGATTTAATGCAATGCGAGCGTATGAGATATGGAAAATCTACTTTTTTGTGCCAAATGAAGAAAGCAAGCAATTTCGGCTATTTGCCGAAAATTTTGAAGCGAGCAACGAAGTCACTAAGATTGTAGCAAATCACTTGAAGGGTGTTTGCATGCGGCTGCGTGTGTGTGCATCTGTATGTATGTGTGTATGTGTTTATTTAAGCGATTGCTGGGAATATGCTATGAGGAAAAGCGGGCAGCTGTGCGTGTGAATGGGGATACAAAAATGAAAAAAGTCTGCGTTTGCATTATATGAATGTATGGATGTATGTGTGTGTGCGTGTGTGTGGGCATTTGATTTGTTTAGTGTGCGTGCCGCGTGTATTGCGTGTGTATGCGTGCGTATTTGCGGTGCGTTTTGAGTTCAATGAACTTTGCTATTGAAATTTTTGGGCCATAAGCAGCACACGCAAACACACACGCACACATACAATCTATTTTGCAGATATGGCAACGCAGGCATAATGATAATGAAAAAAAAAAGCACAGAACAATAACAATAAGCGACACGCACGATGATAGCGCGTCAAATGTGGTGGGTGCGTGAAAAAAAAAATATATATATCTGTACTTATGTTTATGTGTATATTTTTATTGGATATAAAACTTTCCGATTTAAGTTTGTATATACAATATCTATGTATGTGTGTATGCATGTATATGTGTAAGTAAAGGCATATTCTTAAATGGTGCCTCTTTTCCACATGAAATTGAAGCTTTCGCATTTCTGTGCGGCTTCAATTCAATATAAGTGTATGTATATAAGTATGTGTGTACATATGTATGTACATCAATATGTTTGTGTATACGCGTTTTGTGTTTAGCTTATTATATCTCACTAGAAATCGATTTTTATTATTACCTGCCTCATCTACATGTGAAAGGTAGTTATTGATAAATTGTTGTAGAATTTATATAAGTGCTTATCAATCTATATATGTACGTATGTATGTATGTACTATATGTTGGAATTTCTCATAAAAGCGAAATGGAAAAGGTTTTATTTCTCATACGAAGATAAAATACATACAAATCGGAGCTAACAAGCGAAGCAGTCTATTTGCATACATATGTACAGTTTGTATTTTAGTATTGCTTTTATCTAATATTATTTTAATTTTTATTCCAATAAATGTTTTAATTCATAACAGTAAATATCGAAATTGTGTAAACATTTCTAAAAACGTGCTTCAGTTTCAATTTTCTCTTTAGTGTAATGTTCAATTAAACTACGTTTGTTACGTTAAATTTACGTTACGTTACGTTATGTAAAGTTATAATACATTTTTAGGCGTACTAAAATTGTTCAAATATGATTTTTTCGTTAACGGCAACGTTGTATAGTGTTATGTCACGTCGCGTAGAATTATGTTATGTTAAGTTACGTTGCGCTCTCAGCATTATTACATATTTTTGTATTAAAATTATTGACGTTAACGTTATATAATATTACACTACGTTACGTAAGACTATGTTGCGTTCAGTTACGCTATATTTTCAACAGTATTACATTTTTCGTATTAAAAATATTAACGTTAACGTTACAATAACGTTACAATGTTATGTTAAGTCGTTATGTTCTGTATGTATCTGTTATGTTTCTGTATTAAAAATATTTACGTTAACGTTATATTATAATGCAGTGTTATGTTATGTAAAATTGTGTTATATTTTCTACGGTATAAGGTTTTTTGAATTAACATTTTTCAATGAAAAATCAAAACTTATAATAATTTTGAATTTGGCTTTGAAATAAGCTGCAATATTCATATCATGTTTAAATTTTCAGCCAAGTTATTTAAAAAAGATATATGTATATATAGTAAACAATATAAATAATAATAATAAATAATATATATATATAAAAATATAAAATAAATAATAAACATATATATAAACAATTGTAAAGTTTTCGTACTTTTTGCACAAAAGAACAAAAATAATTTTTATATATTTTGAAATGAACACGTACTGTCTTCTTAGTAACAACACTCTTTTCAAAATCCAAAAGAAAAAAGTATTATAAAATTGAAAATTATATTTTAATTAATTTTCGTAAATGCGAAATATATTTGTAAATTTTGAAAAAAAAACAAAATTATTATAAAGTAATAAAAAAATTGTAGTAAATAAATTAAATTATTTAATAATTTTTAGCTGTTTTCTTAAATGTTATTACTTGAGATATATTAATATTTTTTGAAGTCAAAAATTGTTTCCGAAAAAAATTTTGAATAAAAAAAATTTAGTTTGTAAAATGTATTACCATGTAAATTTAACACTATTTTTGAATTGTAAAAAATGTTTATGAAAAAAAAATATTTTTCAATATAAAAAAAATTAATAATTTTTAAATTTTGCAGAACAAATTTTTTAATTTGAAAAAATTTTTTTTTTTAATTCTTTTTATTGTTACATTTTTATTTTTTGTTTTTATTTTTTTATTATATTTTTATTTTTAGTTTTAATTTTATTAAATAATTTTTAAATTTCGCAGAACAATTTTTTTAATTTTAAAAATTTTATTAAAAATTTTTTTTCAATTAAAAAAAGTTTCGTAAAGTTATTTAATTTTATTTGTACATTTATAGATTGTTATATACTTTTTTATTTCATATGTATTTTTGTTTTGGCTCTTTGTGTCACTCTATCTTATAGTTCTCTATGAGTCATACTCCAGTAAGTCTGATAAGAAAATGTTGAGGTTTGTCTTTGTCTATATTTATACATGGAATTATCCTTTGTTTAATAGCGTAAGAGCAATTTGTCATCTGCGAATATGAGAGTCCAAAGTGATGCTAAGCTTGCTTATGTCTGATATATGATGTGTATGTGAGTGTATGTGTATTTTTATTTCTTAGAATTCTATACTTTTACATGACATACCTTCACTCACTCCAACCTCTCACTTATCACTCCATCTCACTTACTCACCATCAACTCAATGACAAATATTTGACAATATATTATCACTCCCGAAAGTTTTCCCATCATTTAAGGGAATTTCTCAACTTTACCTTAGGTTCAATAAACTCAATTTTATTGCTCACTTTTTTCCGCAACACATTAATCTCTATTTAGGGCCGAATCATTAAATTGGCCGAAAAATGCGTAAACATTCACGCCTCACTAACGGTTCGCAGCACTTTCTCAAACACTCTCTCCACTCACGCTTCTAAGTTCTAGTGCGAGTTGAATGTCCTTTTGACATATTCCCAGCGGTTAAAGCAAAATGTACAATAACCTTTTTCGTTTTTTTTTTATTGCTGTTGCTAACTAAATATTAGGCTTCCGCTTATTGTTGTTGTTGCTGTTGTTGTTGTGTTTGCAAATTTAGCAAGCGAAATTGCCTATGCTGACGCTGATGATTTAATACAAATTTGTTTGTTGTATGTATGTACGCTGATTTTCGTTAAAGGTCATTGCCGTGTGAAATGGCGAAAGTAAACAACAACAACAACAATGAAGAGGAAATCATTTTTGAAGGTGTGAAAGTGTTGGGGAAGACAAGTGGGTGGGGAAAAGTTCAAAGCAGCAGTTTCCTTTTTAATTTTTTCTGTTAAGTTATGTCATGCTAAGTTACGTTATGTTGCTTTAAGCATATGCTGTTAATGTTAATGTTATTAAGTTAATGTTGTTATGTAAAGTTAAGTTATTTTAAAGTTATGGTGCCTTATGCCATTATTTAACTGAGTTTAGTTAGGTTACGTTATGTTATGTTAAGTTAAGTGGTATAATTTAGATATTGTGCATAATTTAATTTTATTTCTGCTTTACTCTATGCCTTCTCATCAGGCTATGTTATGTCGAATTTTTTTTTTACCTTAAGTTTATTGTATTATTCTTTTATGTCCAAAATATTTTTATCCAAAATAAACTGTTGCGTTAGTTCTTTTTAAAAAATTTATGTTTTAATAATGCTCATTAAGCTTTGCTGTTACATTTTCTATGTTACTTCAAGTTATGTTATGTTAAGTTACACCATGTTTTGCTTAGTGCCATTTACGTAAGTCCATATTGTGTTGTGTCACGTTAAGTTACTCCAAGTTATGCTTACATTTTCATAAAAACCTAGCACTTCGTTCATGCTTCGTTGGCGAATATATAGTATATATACATACATTATACATACGTAAACACTTTATTCCTCTATGTACATAAATGTAACTACAAAACGTGCCCAGCAATAGCTAGAAAGTAATAAATTTCTGCCTAACGGTTATGAAAGTAAAGTGGGAAAATATATTCATTGCAGGTTCATTGAACTCAGCGCTTTACATATTTAGATATTACACATAAATAAATGTAATTAAGTATGTATGTAATGTAAGTAATGTATGTAAGTATATGTACTTAAGTATTTTTTAATGTGAAGACGGGTGTTGTGGATGATTATCAAGCATTTTTTATGGTAAAAATGCTAATGAACGCAATTTTTGGTTTTATTGTTTGTCTAAGATATTGGTGAAGTAGTAAATTTACGAAGAAGAACGCTACGAAATCTTTCTTTCAAGAGGAAATTGAGCAATTTATTGGTCTCATGTGTACTTGGAATCATATTTTTTTGGTAGTTTTCCTGATTTGGTTCCAATAATGCATTATTGTACCTCTGACAAAATCTCGACCTTTTTTGTGTTATCTGTACTCATCTGGGGGCTTCTATATAGTGTTCAAGATGTTTGGCTATATTTTGTTTAGATACTACTTTTTATTTTTAAGGTTTACATAGTCTTTTATGGGTTCAAAACTCTTCAGAAAGACAATATTCAAACTTATATTAGAAACCTATAGAACCTTGTCTCATTTATTAGACCACATCTCCATAATATTTTCGAGAGACTTTTGGTGATCAAACGAAATTTAATAGAATGTATAGCAAGAAAGCTTTTAAGATTTGCAAAAAATTTCTACATCGTTAAAATAAAAGGTATCTATCGGTACATCTCTTGAAATGCTTGTATAAATTAAGGATCTTTTCAGAAATATATCGAGAATGCAAGAATTATGTAATGAATTGCCACTACCAAGTCACTAAATTTGAAGTTCGCATAGTTCACCGTAAACAAAATAAGTTCCATGAGTCCGCTGCTGAGATCGCTATGCATTTGGGGCGCTATAAATAGGCCTCAGAGTCAAAAGTCGGGTCACACAATTAATACTTGAAGAAAAGACTCGATATCTAACTAATCTGAGTTCCGAAAAATAAAAACTTTGAGTGAAAAAAAGAGAATTCAGTTTAGATGAGATAGAATAGAAAAGAATAGGTGGTAGTTAAGTAGATGTCTCTAGGGTAAAAATTCGGCATACATTTAGACTGCCGTTACTCCTCTCTAATTGACTTTTCGGTATCGGTAAGGCCATATGAAACGACAGCAAACACAATACGCGTAATAAGAACTTTAATCTCTAGTTTCTCATACCCTTCTTAGGCACTTTTCAATTTATTATTTAAAAATTTAAGAAAATTCCATTTTCCCAATTGTCATCAGTCTCATTTCATATTTAGCTCTTGGCTCTCATCAGTATTCTTGGCGTTGCCAGTGTTATGTGCTTTGAGACGCCTTTCTTTAAGTTGATAATTTCCAATTATACGCATGTTGCATGACAAATACACAGATGCATATACACATATACATACGGACGTACATAAACATAAAACACCGTTAGTTGAAGCTGAAAATGAAGTTTGAAGACTTTTGTTTGAACAAAATAAATTGGCTTGTTTTTGAGGGTTGCAAAGTCATCGGGCGCCTAACCACCCTCTCAGCTAACAATATACACACGCATATATGTTTGTATGTGTGTTTATATGTATTTCCAACAGGGTGCGTTGGCATTTCAGCGCACGTTCACACACTGATATTCAGTTATGTACTCATACCATACAGTTGTATGTGCATAGGTGTCTTTTTTGGCCAATGTCATATCAATTTGGGGGTTGTTGTAATGCATTACATTACGATGCGCGCATATTGTAAGCGAATATATATATATATATTTTTGCCATGACATTGAATCTCATTTTGAAGGTTTCCATTTGATTGTTGTGTGGCCTGTTGGCAGTTGACGGCCCATACCCAAAATTATGGTGCTCGACTTTTTTCTTCGTATTTTTTTATACTCCTAAGCCACTCCACAGCGCTGAATTTCAAGTTCGAGCAGCTCTCTGGGTGGTTGCATGCTTTGTTGTTGTCGTAATTATTATTTTTTTATTATTTTATGTTGTATGACACATTGTCAATGGATTGCGTTGCATGTAACCGCATATAAAATGTGTACCGCATAAGGGTGTCTATATAAAATATAAAATAATACTGAAAGTAAAGACAAAAACTAACACGAAAAAACGAGAAATTTCGGTGAATTCAAATACTAGAAGAGCTAAGCTATATTAAAATTGTATTTTTAGATACCAATCTGACATTCTAACAATGCAGGCACTGAATGTCTGCTAAAATGCTTAATAAGTTTCTCTGAAAAATAATTGTATATGAAAAATCCGCGTACTTTTTGTCTAACCACGCCCATTTCTTACAATGACATAGTGTTAATAAAAATAGTCGACAATAACCAATTTCAGCGCTTTAAAACGTCAGGCAAATTAAATAACTTATGGGGCAAGTGGTGGAAATTTTCATAATTTTTTCTCCGTTTTCTGATATTTGAGAGCAACGCCCAAATTAGTCGACAATATTAAATTTCGAAGCTTTAGCTTAATAATTACACGCGTTATATAGGAGGTGGTAAGCATTGATGCGGTCTGACTACTGAATTTTCTTAGCAAACTCATTTAATTTCCAAAACAATCGACAATATTCAATTTCAAAGCGATAACTTATTATTTGTGAAAACCAGCACATAGAAAATATAACCTCTATATGACAATGTGTTTGAATTTGACATCCAATTTGGCTTACTTTTTGGCATAAATAAGTGAAGGCGAAATTCATCTCCAATACCAAGTTGCAATGCTATATTTTGATTGATGTGATAATCAGTGCTTAGTAGATATGCTCCTCATATGGCAAGTGTTCGAAATATTCCTTCAAGGGCGTTAATTTCTAGAAATAAGAGAGTGAAGCCAAAATGAGTCGACAAAATGAAATATTGAGGTGACATTTTGATATTTGTGATAACCATCGGTTGGCAAAAATAACCCTTGTATGGCAAGGGGTGGGGTTGAATTTTTTATACAGTTTCCAGACTTTTTTACTAGACACATAAAGGCGTTGATTAAATGCGTCGACTGAATTTAATTTAAGTGCGATATATCCTTCAATGGAGTAGAAAACCGTTATGTAGGAAATCGTCGAAATTTACATACTTTTTTTATCGTCTATTCTAAATTCTTTATATTTAAGTTTCACGTATCTAAGTTTTTTAATTTATATAATACTACATTTTGTTATAGCAAATTTTAAACCACTTTACCCACGCATTCAGCCTATAAAATACTTTCCTTTTGCTTTCATTGCTGAACACATTTTCCGCATGCCCATGCTCACCAACCCTTTCACTAGCTTCTTTGTATTTGTAGTTGCATATATTTTTCACATTTTTTAGCTTCTCTTATTCTCCTTTTTCCTCTGCCACATTTCGTAATTTTGTAACACGATTTTTGAAATTTCAAAACTGGTTTTCTACAGCTTACAAAGCCAGAGTCTTTTGTTCACTGTTGTTGTTGTTATTTTACATACTCTCTCATGTTGTTGTTTTCTTTTTTTTGCTCACTTTCTTTTGCTTGAAATTCTGGTTTACGCAAAATTACAGCGGCCCAAATTTGCTTAAAAACATTGCCAACTGTACTTTCTTGCCACCGCAGTCACGCACTGCATAAGTGTGTGCGTGTGCGTGATTCAAGGATTTTTATTCCTTGGGAAATGATTACACGTTGCAGCTGAAGTAAGTTTGGTAGTTTGTACGCGAGCGATTTCTCAGTTGTATCGACTGGAATCAGCTTCTGTAATATGGTTGGAAGAAGTATTTTTAGACATTTTAGACACGTCGAAGTCGGTCGAGACCAATCTTAAGTTAATTTGGACACATTAAGTGCCCAAAATTATACTTACTCAGTGTCGGTTTTTTATTACATCGACGAAATTTTATAAAATATACCAGCTATCTAAACATGAAGGTCTCGATCCCAACTAATTGTTATGGAGGTACTTAAGAAAGGAGACCTTAATCTCGAATAAAATCCAAACTCTTCATACAAGAGGAACTAGGACCAGTGAACTTTAAATTTTCTCAGTCTACGCAAAGATATGGAAGAGATGGGTCAAATATATGCTATGAGCGAGATTGGAGGTAAATCTAGGAAATCAGGCAGGTTCTCTTGAGAGACAACAGCTGATTTTAATGAGGTCGTATATTCATACCGCGTATGATCTTTCTAAGTGTTCGAAGAAATGATGTCAGTGCCGAACGATTTTCCCTCCTATAGATTTCTAAGAAAATCGTTATTTGAGATCTTCTGAGAGAACAGCGTGCTGTATTTTAGACTCTATTTCACAGTACTACTATGTTTATGGCCAGTCGGCTACTTCTAGTTTTTCGTTGCCTTGACTCAAACTTCTAGATCAAACTGTTATTTTCTTGGTACTTTGAAGGAGGTAGGATCTTATGCCATCTTATGCCACCAATAGAATTCTCTTCATATAGAGACGAAGGACGAAATTGTACGCCGAACACTCGTTAGCGCTTTAATAGTTGAAAGTAGATAACCTGCAAGTGTACTCTTAAATCAAATCAGTCGAAGTAAAGCTCATTTAAGTTCGCCTTTCTGCACCTTGGACATGATTTCTTGTTTGGCTTTAAGTTGCATTTTCTTGTAGAGATATAAATCGGATATTCTCTGCGAGTGCTCACTAATACGTTCGGTCCCCCCTGCGGCGAGGAATCGCCAAACTCTACATGCACTGCTGCTTTGGAAAAGAGTCTTTAAAGCTCAAGGAGTCGTTCGGAAAGAAGATTTTTTTTTATTACTAGTAACATTGATCGATCAGTCCAACCAACAATAGTCTCATAAAGGCTGGTTGACACATTGCAAGCAAAGACTGAGCTACTAAATATCGTCTTATAGCTGTCAGCATTGCCAACCATTTTTAATTAGTGTATAGCTTTATCTACTCCAGAGTTTTCTATGAAAGCCTGTAAGGCAGGCGATTACTAACTGGCTGGTTGGCATCTTTCAAAGGATGTTTGAACTATGATATATCCTTACATAAATAACCTACAGCGTTGCCAACCATTTCTAACTATGTAGTTTTTGTCTGTTTCACTCGTTTCGAGTGTAGATATGGGTGTAAATTATTTTACACACCATTCAATTCCATAATATCGTAATTGTTTGCCCAATTCTCTATAATTATTCGCTCCATTCCATTTATGCTTAAAGTTTTCATTCATCATTTTCGCTTTAAAATGATTCAGCATCTGCAGCAACAAAAATTTATTTATACTCATATGTGTCAATTGTCAATAATGACATTTCACTGAAATGTTTACTTACTCATTGTCTCCGCCGTATCAGCGTGGAACAAAGAAAGTCTGCTAGCTGCATTTTATATTTACTGTAATTTTTGGTAAATTTCATTTGCTTCTGCATAAAAACTGCAAAGAAACAGATGTAAATGACAATTCATTTTGGCAGCTGTCAAAATTGTTTATGGTATTTTTTGGCAGAATGAAATTACATATAACTTTTTTATGGCAATATATACACATTTATTGTGACTATATAGGTATCTGTGTAGATAATTATTGAGACTGGAATTTTTTGGCGTTAATAAAATTAATTAAAATCTGTAATAAGTGCGAAGTGTTGACTGTTCAAGATTTTTGACACAAAAGGAATCCAAGACATCTGAAATTGATTTGTTTGTGGAGCTGAAGAACTGTCTTAAATGGCATATACTAATGGAACTAGCTAGCAATTGAGTCAGTATATCTATTGAGGCTTCTCCAGACTTTGCTTAGTCAGCTGGTTAAAATCAGAGTCAGTAGTCTCTCAGGAGTCTTACTGTTGTTCTAAAGGTAAAGTAGAATTTAATAATCGGCTCGTCGTTTCTCTGCTTATAGCAGTAACATTTGAGTTATGCTCTCTGATCAAAAAACTTACAAATGAAAGCAGCAATGAAATTATACGGTTGCATTCAACTCAATGGTAGTGGTTGGATCCCCATTAAAGTCATATAAGTTCTTGTAATTCAATTTCAAATTGAAACCTCAAGTTTTAGTTGGTTTATACCTCTTATTTGTTCGTTTGTTACTCTCTAAAGTTTTGCAAATCGCATACATCTTATATTACTATAGTCTTGCTGGCAGCTTTCACAACAAGTCTAACAACGAGTTTCATAGAACCTCTTACCTCTGTATGAGAAATTCAGCAACAATGCAGCGGTTTTCTCGCGAGGTCTTGAAATTTGGTGCATCTAGTAAAGGAATCTGTAAATTTTCTAGGATATTCTGAAGTACCATATGAGCAGAGTGATGATGTTCTCAATCTTATTATACTTCTCTTAGTAATAGTGGTAAAGATAACCGGTTTCATAACAG
This sequence comes from Bactrocera minax, assembly GCA_021498325.1. Lineage (NCBI taxonomy): Eukaryota > Metazoa > Arthropoda > Insecta > Diptera > Tephritidae > Bactrocera > Bactrocera minax. Next base: position 105,155 of record JAKEEE010000193.1, read on the forward strand.
CTCTGTGTGTTATGAATATATTCCGAGAATAAGTATGTGGTTCCCACAGAATCTTGGAGTTCGGGGTCTCTAGCAAAGGAATCAATAATTTCTTTTGGATCTACTAAAGTGCCATATGAATTGAGAGATCGTGCTGTCAGTTTTACTACACTTCTCTTCGATCTTAGGTGTCATTCACAATTCTCTTCATCGCTTCCTAGCCGAAGAAATCAAGAGACTGTCTCAGTCGACTGTAGCATCGTGGTTATCTGAAACGAAAAACCGTTGCTGTCTTGGAAATGCACATTGGACTTGATTTAACATGCTGGAATCGGCTTGTGTACAGATGAAAGTCCGATGATGCGATTTTAGGTGCGTCCAAATTTCCAAAAGTTACTCCAACATCAATTAAGAAGAAGGTCTTTTGGCAGATTATGAATAAGCAAGTCATTGAGAGTCGAAGACACTCTGGAACTGGAAGGAGTTGCACCTAAACCAGGCGAGAAGAAGAAGCAGAAGACGCCCCTCATTACATCTCGAGGTTCTATTAACGTTTTTAGTAAATTTTTCAATGACTCATTATTGCTGCCACATTGTAGCTGCTAATGATGCATTACTAAACGGCAAATTAAATGCGGCAAATACCAGAGTTGTATCAAAGTGTGAGGTTAAACAATTTCACATATGGAAATCGTAAAAGGTGTGGTTAATGTTTTTTGGTACAACAACAACGCAGGTCATGCAGCAATTTTTGCTGAGCGTTTAAAGGGAATTCACAACTGCGCATACACAAATCCATTTGGAATTATCTTTCAGCCGACACTTAATTGCTCGGTGCGTAGAAACCGTTACATATTTGCGCTTACCTTCGCCAATTTGCTTTTTCTCACCACAAAAAAGAAAAAGCAGAAAAATTTTAGTTGCACGCTGCTTCTATTTATTACTGTTCGAGCTTTTTATACCCATTTGTAGAGTTTGAAGTAAATTCCTTTCTTCATTTCTTGGAAGTGAGTCGGAAGCGTTAGTGTTGTTGTTGCTTACGTCATTAATTTATTATTAATTTTCTGTAGCAATGGTAGCTGGCATGAGTACAACAAAAATGTATAGTCAAATACTAATGGCAGTTAAGGTCATTGCTTTTCATATTATACCCATTTTATAAATTCCTCAGTCGTTGGACTAAGCTCAGCCAGTTTTCTTGAGCTATCACATGGGAGTCTCTGCCTTTCTTACCACAATTATACAGCTTATTGTTTTTGTTTTCGCCATTTACCTTTGCACCTTGCTTCTTAGTTTAGATTTTTTTTTAAAGAGGTCGAGTTTAATGGACCTGGTATGGCTGAGAAAGTCATTAAACTCTTTCTTTTCTACAACTTGTAATTACTTTTCTGGCAGGTGAATGCTTTCAGAGCTAGATTTTCTCAATTTAAATGAGACCCTTTTGTGAAAAGAAGCTTGATGGCTGGTTTTAAAAAGAGCAGGAAATCTTATTTCGAAAAACAGGCTCAGTTGCCCACTGAACTCGGTAGCTAAACTTGATTGTAAAGATAAGAAGGCGAGTTGTATGGGAAATATAATGAACTTAGAAAGGCTTCGGACTCTTATGACGCTGCATAAGTTCGGGAGATCGTTTGTTTAACACCAATACCAATAATAGTTGTGAGACACCAATACTGTAGTGTCATAATATTCATCGTGATCTTTCCTCTGTCCCCAACAGAGGAGTTTGTCTTATTAAGGTATTGTGAAGAGGTTTTAAAGAGGTAATAGAGCTTTTCAGTAACGTTTGAGCCCTGTGACCATGGAATTGGTATGGCCCAGAAAGTATTCGGACCAATTCCTCTGAAACATATGTTCCATGAAACTTTTCTAGATGGCAACATTTCTCTATTTTTCAACGGAGTATATTTATTTTACGAGCTGTAGCAGAGAATATATAATAGTTCTAAAAGAATTCTTCTATCTAGAAGTTCAACTATCGTAGCCTGCTTTGTCAACAGTCAGGCCATATTTTTACTAATTCTCTTTAGAGCACTAAATTCTGTTTAGAGTCGAGATCTATCGAGCAAGCTCTTGAGTTTATACTCATAAAATTTTTCTTAGTCTGAGTCTCTCTTCGACTTCTCGAGCTTTGAAGCTACAGATTCAGTAATTAGTTAGATCAAGTGTGGACTAATTCGGAAGTACTAAAACTGATTTCGGTCCGCATATTTCCTTTCGATACCGGTGGTGGATGTCATTATTTTCTTGATGGGAATCTTCCATAGCTTTCCGGTTCTTCTGATTCTACCTAGAGTAGATCACGAAAATTTTGGAATCTTTAAGCTATACGAAGATATTAGAGATCTATAGCTAGCCTCCACAGACTTCATTTGAGGTAGGGCTCGAAAACCGACAAGATTTGCTGTGGAACCCACATGTTATATAAATAAACGGAAGCTTAAAGACTCCACTACAACCAAAAATGGTGTTTATCTTGAGATTCTTTAGGAAACCAGAATGGTGGGTCAATTGGTCTTAGCTTATGGATGAAAATGGAGAATTAGGAAACAACTAGTAACATCCGCTATCGTGAATTGTCTCTGTCTATGTAGGCGTCCAGATCTTCTGCTTAGACGAGACGTTAAGGCTACTAAAGAAGCTCTTCCTCGGATGAGTCTCGCGTCAACGTTGTATAGAAGCTCCTAAAGTATATGGTATATCAAACGAAAACAAACAGCTCAATGAACTCAAGTGACTTCACTTACACTTTTAAAATGTCGCCAATAGCTGCAGACACTTCAAGAGTACATCTATTTCTAATCAACTTAAAGACATGTCCACTTTCGAAGCAACGACATACAAAAATAACCAGAAACGGACGCTGATGTAATTTAATCTCCGGCCAAATGAATTAAGCAATGCAATTGGCCGTCGCACGAGGGAGCCTAGAAACTCGAATGGACGGCAGGTGAAGTCGAAAACAGATGATTCTAACGCGTGACAACACCAACCACCCACAATGCTACATACCAAGGCGGAATGCTTGGAAGCACTTAGAAAAAGTGGAGAGAACAGCGCTTCTTCATTACTTCCTACCAACGTCTCTCTCACCCCAAACGCCACACGAAGAGCCACCCACAGAGAGAGCGAGAGAGTCAATGAACAAGCGGGTTTATTACGCACACGCATCGTACAACAACAGCAACACTATGTGCGGAAAAGGCACAGAAGCGATAGTAGAAGAAGGAAGCAATAAAAGCAAATCAGCAAGCAAGCGAACAACGGTAGTAAAGGCCGTAACAGAGCGAAATGAAAGCATAGTAATGGAGGCGAAAGCCGAAAGGGCCCACATTGTGTGCGTGAAAAAGCGTTGAGCGAATACAGGCAAGCCGGTACGGTGAATGACCGCGGCTAACACACATTCGATAGCGAGAACCAGCGAGTGTGTGTGTAACAAGCAACGAGTAAACAAAATAAACAAAATAAGCAGAAAAAAAAAAACAAGAAGAAGAAGAAGACGAAGAAAAAAAACAACGAATAGGCAAACCGACGACCGGCAGGCAGCACTTGCAGTTATGTATGTGCGTACGGCGCGGCGCAACATGAGCATTTGGAGCGAGTGCACTTCCTTTATAAGCGAGTTGAAATTTGCAACGCATGTTGCGGCTTAAAAACACACAAAGCGTAGAGGCAAAAAACGCGAAATTGTCAAAAGGAAAAGTAAAAATAGATAAAAGCGTGTTGTAAAAATTTGCTGAAATAAATGCGGGAAGTGCAAAATAACGCGCTGCATTGGATTTGGCGCTAACGGGTGTGCAAAAAAATCTGTTGAATATTGAATAAGTATTGGGTAATTGGAAACCTGCTGGTTAAGTGCGAGAAATTGCGCACTGGAGAGCTGCACGCACGATAGTGTTGTAGAGGCGAGAGAAGTCAATTTAAAACAAAAAACAAAAAATAAAAATCTTATATGCAAAAGTTAAAGAAAAGCGTTGAAGTGAAAAGTAAAGCAAATTGTTCCGCAACAACGACAATATGGTCAAATTTCAGTCATTTAGCCTGCCATTTCGACATAACAGCTGTTAAAATAGCAAATCTTAATATGGAGACCACGCCCACTTTTCAGCCAATTGGACTCACACCTTCTCATATTTATTTGTTTTAAAAATTAACCGAGTGAAGAAATTTTCAGATCGGTAGCTTTATATTTACGCATAGAAACTAACAAAAATAAAATTTCTTATAGGTTATGTATTCTTATTTTTCAACAGAATGAGTAAATTTTCTGACATCTTCTTGCGTTGGCCAAAATACTCGACAGTAATCAATTTCATCCCTATAGATTAATTAATGCGGAAACTATCTTATACAAATGAAAAATGAAAAACTTTTATAAATTTATTAATAAATGTATTTACTTTTGATGCCTACAGCGAATTTATTAACTTAAGAAGCTTCGATAAAGAAAATCACGTATGAACAAGTCCTAAAATATTTACATTTAGATCCAAGTAATATCCTTGATTTCAAAATTTGAGTTGGTATTGAAGTAAATGGACTTGGTGGAGTAAATATTCTAAATTTTGAGCTAATGTCAGTCGTATGTCTCGTACAATGGCTACGAGTGGAAGCTTTTCTTTTTTAAGTAAAAGGTTTATTCTCCATGAATTTTACTGAAAATAAAAACCAATAATAGACTTCATTGAAGGAAGAGCTCTTATCAAATGACCGTTCTCTCTCGTTATCTTATCTCTACATCGAAAGCAAGCCTAACTCCAATATGGTATAAATTTACCTAGTTCGTCAGACACTATGGAAGTTCTAAAACAGAGTAAAATACTAGTGAGGATACTACGTAACATCAAAGTCTCTTGAGGGACTGAACCCTCTTGAGGGTCCGTTTGAACGGTCTTAACGGTCAAGGTTCGAACCCTCATTTTCTAATATTTTAAGGTCTAGTGATCTGTAATTCATTATTCAGAATACTGGATAGTGGAAACAGTACTTGACTCCATGAGAGCTTAACTGCTGGTCTGCGGTAGGTTGATCTTCAGACTTTTCAGATATCTTTTACTTTTTCCCTTAACACTGCTTACTGCACATAAACTTAACTTGTGAAACTGTTTACAAAGGCCTAGTTATGGGATATTTGAGAAAATGTATCAATTTGGCGGCTTGAAGCTGATATCTGTCTTCCATTTGACATTTCTTTGTCGAAAGCTATAAGAAGAGCTTTATTTTCGATTTTGACCTGAGCAGGTGTGAAACCGTGTCATAGAAGCAAGTCAATCCCGTTAATCTGGCGTTCGCAAAATAGCTGATACTGGCAATTTATTATAATTGATTTTCACCAACATAACCTTAAGAATATTTTTTAAATCTGCTGATTACCAAATATGAAGTTGTTTTTTTTTAAATAACGCGAGTGCACTTGCGCACAAAGAAAACACTTGACGCAGCAATAAATTCATTTAAAATCGTGTGTTGTGGGATCATATGACACGTACAACGGTAATTAGCAACTTTTCGGCATATCTGTCGAAAATTTGTCATCGCACAACTGTCAAAAAAAATAAGAACAATCAAAAAACAACTTGACATGACCGCAAAAAAGTGTCAACATTTGTTTGGCGGAAGCATGACCGCCTGCCTGCCTGCCTGCCAGTAGGACAACGACACACAGCGCCGAGGAAGTAACATGACAATAGAAACGCCAAACACATTATTACGAAATTTACTGCGCGAAGAGTAAAAACAAAAACGCAAAAAATTGCAAAAGCAAGCAAGAGAAGAATGCTTTTGGCATTATTTTAAAATAACGCCAGATAGGTATAAAAATAAACCGTAAACCAATAAATATGCGCACACACACACGCGCGCGTACCCACAAGTATGGCCGCGTATGCAAACAAGTATGCGCGAGCAAGTGCGATACGTCACCCGCAAGTCGTGCGAGATATAAACAAAACCGAAACGGGAAGAAGCAGCAGCAACATGGGGCAAACAGCAACAACGCCAACAGTCAGTAGGTGTAGCAGGAAGCAATAACAAATCTAAAGCAAATGTCATTAAACTTTGGCTGGGCAAAACAAAAAACAAAATGCAGAAGAAGAAAACAAAAAAAAAAAAAAAAAACAAAAAAGCAAACGGGAAACAACGAGTGCATAACAAACGCGCGCCAACTGACAGTTTAGCAGCGCGCTGGAGAGCAAGAGAGCTAGAGCGCAAGCGCGTATGTGTGTGTGTGTGTGTGTATGCAAAAAGTAGAAAGTTTGTGCGAAGCAATTTCGCAAGAGTTCTAACTTTGCAAAAAAAAAACAAAAAAAAAAACAGATTAATAAGAACACTTTGCGCTCTTAAACGTGCTGCGAGCGCGTATTTGCTTGTTCGCAGTGCAAAAGTGACCGTTACATTTTGCTAGACAAGATTGTGTGGCGCGCGTGAAAAGAGCAACACTGTGTTTGATTGTGGAGCACGCGCTCGCGTGAGATCGTGCTTCCCAGTACTTAGTTTGGTAGGAAGTTGGAGCGCCGACCGCCAGAGCCAACTACAGGAATGTCTCATGCATGACAGATATGAATGGTCGAAAATACGCCTGATCATCGAGCGTGGACGCGCAGTAAGCTATTGATATGAAAACGCGCAAAAATATTACGCACTTTCCAATGTTGCAATATCGTGGTCGTTAGAGCACGCTTAGGTATATAGATAACTTAAAGAAGTGGATGATAAAATGACATCCGTCTCGGAAGTAAGATCCGCATAGAAGTACTTTCACGCAATGTTTTATGAGAGATTATGTGGCAACAAGACGATGTGTCTTTGCGACGCATAGGAAGCGGCTCCTCATACTGTGACACTGTGACAGCTGTCACACACTTTTCCAGCTCTACGCTAAAGAACATGAAACTTTACGTCGAGAGTTCTAAAGGTGCTAGTCTTGATAGCTACGCTTCAAGAGTATATTTTCAGTTTACAGAAGCTGTAAACCCATTCTTTGTCTATTGAAAATCTGGGATAATATACTTCGGCGTCGCCTCTTATCTGCCGCAAATAAGGGCGAAGTCTTTTACGACGATACCGCTATGGTTGTTCAGGTGCTTCAGCAAGTAGTGATTATCAAAATTGCAGGTTGAGTAGCGGTACCAACTTCTTGAAGATATTGCCCGTATTTCTAGCAAAATGGATTTAGACGTTTCACCTCCGTAGTCTTCAATGTAATATCAGAAGATAGGAAGAAGACTGACTTCTGTTGTGCTGGAAGAATTAAAAAAAAAAACAGAAAGGGTCCCGAAACGAATAAATGACCGATAAGAGCAACAGAGAGGCTCTAACAAGCACTAATAAAAAGCTCTGGATGTTGTTAGATTTTAAATGAGACTTAATCTTGAAAACGTAAGGAAACGTGAAGAAAACAAGGATACCTTTTTTGGTGGATGAAGAAACGATTCAAAGTTTTTGCGAGCTCTCATGGAATATTTTATCCAAATAAGAAGAAAAAATATAATTCGTAGTGCAACGGACTCGTATCTAAGAGGCTTGCTCCATTTCCATGAACCACCTAAATGCTCTATTACCTATTATTTGAAAATTTCTAAAAATATCTGCTAGATCGCTTTGCTTCGAATTCTCGATCATTGCTTCAAGATCGATAGTTTTCGACTTCAGACGCGGCTTTCTGACGCAGCTTGGACAACTTTAGTATTTCTTTGCCGATTATTCTTCTTTTTGTTAGATTTTGAAAACTCTTTGAGATCCCCAACACGCATGCTCGCGTTACGCTCCAACCGTTAGCGACTGCTTTTCTGCGCATCTTCAGTCTACATTTGCTTCCTGTTTGGCTGCTTGAAAACATTTGCTTTGCTTTTGTTTTTGTTTTTTGTTTTCTTTTTGTTATTTTAAATTTAATTTCTTTCCAGTGGATTTCGTTTAATCAAGCATTTGCCGGTTGCTTGGCTGAAAATGTCATTCACCGCGCTGCAAACCGCACAGCACACAGCTTTTGCAGCAGTTCCTGCTTGCTCTGTACATCTCTAGTTGCGCCTCTAATTTTCTCTTTTGCTGTTCGCTCGACTAGGGGGTCGGCGAGAAAGAGAGCGGCCGAGTTCTGCAGACCAACCCATGCACAGCCACTCGCTAGCCGTGTTCGTTTGTGAGTGTGTGTGGTTGTGTGTCGCGAGTTGAGTGAACGAATGTTCATGTTGTCGGGTGAACGACCGACCTAGCCATTTGTTTTTTCATCAAATGTGTTGTGATTTGTTCTTTATATTTCATTGTTTATTTGTTTGGCATGTTGGAGAGACAGCGCCAGAGACAGAGAGTATATTCTGAGCGTAAACTTATTTATGTGTGTGTGCTGTGCTCGCGAGTGGGCGCCTAAGCACCACACGGAAGGTGAAAAGAAATCTTAGAAGCGGCAGCACTGACGTCTTCTTCCTCTTCCTCAGCTCTTGGTGGTAATAATATTTCATTCTTACACGCATGCAGCCTGCTTTCAGTCAACGTTTTCAGCATCCCATTCAAATGAGTCACTCGTTCGCGTGGACTTCTTCATATTTTTCCGTGACCACTGCTTCTTCTTATTCTTACAACTTCTTATATTTGTCATTTGTCAGTATTATTTCGTTTCTGAGTTTGTGCCGTTCTTGCTACTGACTCAGCGTTGTATTTAATTACATTTCGTGCCGCTTCAAAGCGCGCTCTCCTTCTTATGTCATCACTTTATTAACCATGTTATTTACAAATGGGCACATTTGACGTTTCTTGGGCATTGAGAGATTCTGCTTTTGAGTTTCGCAAACCAAAGTTGTCACTTTTGTGAGTGGGAGGAGAACTTGGATTGATTTATACGATATTATACGACCTCTTCTCTTCTACTCTCAATACGTTGTCATTAAATGAGATGATTTCACACCATTTGTTGAAGGAGCCACAAATTGGTGAATCACAGTATTATATTTTGCAGCTTTTTTGACATCAAATTCATTTCTAAAGATGCCTTCTTCGGCTTCAATGAACTATTGAACGAGTATGTCACATGAAGGCTGTACTTTACCTGTGTGTGGTCTCAAACTTTTGAGTTCAGTTTTCTTGGCAATTCAATAAAGTTGTTTGAGGCGGAACTTCGTACCTCCAAAACTGCATTCGGCAGAGTAGTTACTATCTTACTAGACTTGGAAAATCCGATTTATGCTTCCACTCCTCCAGAATGTAACTAATTATAACGGAACGTGTTTGTTTATTACAAAATATCATTTGCTTTACCATATTGGACTAAAACCAGAGCCCCTCACCGCTGATATGATCTTCATTGCATGGGTTAAGTGACAAGGCAAGTGCCAATGGTCATAAATTACTTCAAACTTTCAAATAACTTGCAGAAGTCTATAACTCTTCTTGAATCGCTCCTTGTCTCGCTGGATCTTACAAAATCTCTGCAGTCGATCTGCAGCTTTCCAATGATCAGAAACTTTTCCTATTATCTGTGGCTCTGTGTTAGGTCCTGGGCCTAATGAATCATGTCATGTGCGTTGAGCTGGGCGAAGCGTTAGACTATGAAAGCGGATATGAGTTTCGGGGTATGGAGGTGCTGCGCAGATTTTCGACCAGATGTCTCTGAGCACGGAATGTGGGTCTTTAGCAACTCTAATGATTATGAAATTTTGTTGTCCTCTGCTTTTTCTCGAGATATCTGTGGCTCTGTTGAGTAGTGTGTCCTGAATCATTTAGCGAGCGTTGGTTTTATGGAAACTTTGGAGTTCTTTGTGAGTACAGCGGCCAAGCGCGGATTGTCATCTATTTGTCCAGCGCTCCGGTTCTGTGTGTTCTTCTACAATTAAGAAGTGGTCCCTGTAGTTCCTTAGGCTGCTCGTTGTAAGCTGTCGCTCAGCCATTTCGAAGTTTACGCGGCCTGTACGAAGTCTTTCGCAAAAGAAATGGAGAAGGCGAATATCAAATTCGACATTGTGTGAAAAGTTTTTCAAAAACTCTGTTTCTTCTATGGTTATGACGGGCAGTAAGGTTTCGAATCTCTCCCGCCTCAGTCTTATATGCTCTCTAATGTTGTTTTGTCGAGGAAACATTCCGGGATCTGAGACATTGGTGTTCAATTTGATGTTAAGAACTTCAGCGCCGGACTTCTATGGTCCTCTTCCCAACCATCGACCTTTATTATTTTTTAAATTTAGCTTAGAGACTCGAAATATTCTCTCTGTTATCACTAACTATTGCATAAGCTGTGTTCAGGAGTCTAAGAAACGGGGAAGATTGCTGTAGAAACATCGCTTATTCCGTTAGATTCATTTCTCGATACGTTTAGGCGTTTTCCTGTTTCTCTCTAAGTTGTTTCTCTCTCTCGTAGAAAGTATTCCCTTACTTGGAGAGGCGAAAGCTCTTCTATAATGACCGGTTCCATACGCTTAATGACCAGTTGTTCCAAATTCATGAGCAGTCTTCTAATTATAGCCACACACTAAGGGCAATGAACTCGCTTTCTTGATATGAATTGATTTTAAGCATGCGACAGTGTGATTAATATTAACAAAACAAAGAAAAACCGAGCAAAGAAAATTCTGAGAAAACAACAAGATGCAAAGGAAAAACATAAAATATGAATTATTTGCTGATTGACTGACCGCAGTCCGATTGGCGTCAATACACCACTCAGCTGATAAAAATTCACAGCAATGAAAGTCACAGTCAAGGTCAAGTTGAGCGAGTGCTTGCGTTCTGACGCTTCGCGCACGTACGCTTATGCGCATTTGTGCGTGTGTAGGTGCACGGCGAACACGACCGAATGCGTGTAAACGCATGAAGACGTGGCAGCGCATGAAAATTTGCTCCAAATTTGTATTTAATTAGCTTGGAATTTATCAGCGTTCATTGCATGTGTTTGTGTGTGTGTGTTTTTACTTTTATTGTATAATATTTATTTTTGCAACGTCTTGTTGCTAATAAATTTCATGGCAAATGCGATACAGAGCGCCTTGGATTTTTGCTTCAATTTTTTCCGACTCTTATGTGTGTTCGTGACTTTCAAATTGGGGCTTATAGGGTCGCTCCGAACACATAGTGCATTTCACCAAGGAGTCAACTTTTCGCAAAGGTCCAAGGTTGGTTCCGATCTTACTTTTCTTCCACTAGCTCTGAAACTTCTGAAGAATGACACTCAATATGTCAAATTTTGTATTCGAGAGCGCAATGTATCTCTTCTTGAAAAGAGAGAACTAAGAACTGCTGTACTGAGCCCAATTCGGACGTTGTGATCGGACTATAAAACTTTTAATACAACAATGCTCAATCTGATAGCATAAACAGGGTCGCTGTGGTTCAATTATAACCTATTTTAAAACCTATACCTATTGCCTTAAGCACACTCTTTAGAGAAATTGCGCATAACTAATAACCTACTAGAACTAACTCAGCCAAAATGTGCGCACATTTTCCTTGTCGCCACATCTTGTTATAATTTAAAAATAAACAAAATCTGGTATTAACCACACCCACCTGTCATATAACGGTACTTTCTAAAAGCACCAAAAGAGCGTCAATTCTCTAACAAATCAAGCTTCAAATATATATTTTGTATGCGAAATTATATAACAGTGTAATATGTTTGAAATATTTGATCATGGGGCGTGGCAACGCCCACTTATTGTTGAAATTACATATCTCTCAAACCACTTACTCAGTCTAAAGCGTATTTTATATTTAATATATATTTATTATAACTTCTTCTAAAAGTAGTTGGTGAATAAATCAAATCAGACGAAAACCACGTCCACTTTCCATATAATGCCACGTTTATCACTTTTGTTTATTTGACTCTGCTCATATGAGAAAAATTTTGTGCATATACTATACATGTCATGGAGCATCTTTTTAATGGACGAATACGGTCTATGCGTTCCCCTAACCTCTATATATCATATAGATATATAGATTTCTGTTCACCTGGCTGACTTTATATCATTGGTTAGTTTATGAGATAGTTTTCTAAAATTAGGTAATAATATTGGACGTTAGGTAATGCCATTTGATACCAAAAGTGGGTAACATCGGTTCACATCTTCCCCTAGCACCCATGCATCGAAAGAAATATTTTCATTTTACCGGAAAATTTTATTCTGCATATATCGATCAGTTTATGCGATAATTTCATGAAATTAAGTGAGTATACTAGACTTTGTGTAATGTCGTTTCACATCAAAAACGGCACTCATAGGTATAGGTCGTAGTCTAACCTCCATATATCTCACAAAAGTATGTCTTTCTACCCGTTTAACTTTTTACGGTATATATTGGTAAATATTCGAGGTAGTTGAATACAATTAGGTAGAAATGTTACAACTAATATGAGAACATTTTTACCGAAAATGACCGTTATAACGTTATCACTTCCCCTAGCCCCCTTATACCAGTTAAAAGTATTGCGGTACTACCTGAAGTTTATATTGCGTATATATCGAACAGTTTATGAGATAACTTCTTGAAAATAAAAAGCGTGTTGGACTTAGTTTAAGTTTGGGTGGTGCCGAAAATGACAGACATCGGTCCACCTCCTCCACTAGCTCTCATACAGCAATTATACGACTACCGTCTGCCGGTTGACTTTAAAATGTATATATCAGGCAACAAGTGAGTTCATTTTATGATACTAAGTGAATATATTTTTATTGACTTCTTTATGTATATATATATGTATGTATGTATTGGTATGTAGGCTTTAATCTCAGCTAGTATTGCACAATATGCCCTCATCATTTCCATCTACCTACATAATTTCTTACCTTTCGAGGCGTATACCGTAAGACTACGCAATATACAAAAAAAAAAGAAAAAAAAAAACAAAAAAAAAGAACAAAAAAAAAGAATTCGAAAGCAATCTGGTTGAAGTCAGCTGCTACCAGCGTGCAAGTTCATTGACCGTCAAGCAGGCAGCCAAAAATATTTCGAAGATGAGGCAAACAAATAAATACAAACATATCTTATATATATCTTCTATATATATATGTTATATATAATGTATGTTTGTATATATTGCTACCTTTAACTTCATAAACGATCAGCGAGTGTCGAACAGCTAAAAGCGCTGGTTTTGCGACTTTCAGCGTTTACATTTGCTTATTCGACTTTATTGTTCGTGCATACAATTTGCTTTAACGGTGTAATTTTGTTTTTGCCTGACTTGAGATTTCACCATTGTTTACTTATAGATATATATATACATATAATCTAATATCGAAATTCGCTATATATTTTCCAAATTAACTGCTCAGTTGGCAACTAGGCGAGTTTTGCCAGGTTTACGACTGCTTTCGGCTGTTACATATGCGGCTGTATATATATATATATATATATATACATATATATGACATGACTTACCAATTTCATGTATATTTGTTGTAAATATTATTTTTACTCTATTCAATTCTTTTTTAGTTTTGCTTCACTTTGCCAATTTGCTTGCTTGGTGCGCACGTGAGGCTCATAAATTATGAAATATTTTTGTTATGGATTTCCATTTGCTTTCTAAACAATTCATTTTTCACCGATTCACCATTAATCATGATATGTTTTTGTATTTCTTTTTTTTTTTTTTGCAGGTAAATGACAAATCATTTTCGTTGATATTAAGCAAATTTCTCTTGAAAACACATTTGGTTGCACGAAAACTGCTGCCAAGCTGAGTAAGCTGCAGTGAGAGAAATACCTATTTACATTAAAAATCCTCAATAAAGATTTTAAGTTAACTATATGTTGTACGCATATTTTGTACACTCTGCAATAGGTCTAGTAAAAAGAAATCCATTATTTTTCCAATAGCTGGCTTTGGTAATCTATATCTCGCGCGGAATGAACGCGATTGGGTTGCCTATATATATATAACGGCTAAATGCCGTTAGAAAGATATGATTTCGTGCTAAAAAAAACGTCTCACATAGTTTTGTGATTGCTGAACGCAGTATTGTTCGCGCATGCGTCAAAAATAGATACCAGTTTTTTACAGTTTTTCTTCGATAAAGGCGAAAACGGCAAGCCAGACAGCTGAAGATATAAATAGTGTTTATGGTTTTGATACTGTAATTAAATTTTAATTCCATCAATTCCGTTCCGAGAATTTTGATGTCAAAGTTGCACCACCATCTGGAAGGCCAGTTGTCAAAAATATCGCTAAAATAATGGAAATCGTCGAGTTCGACCCTCAAGTAAACACAGTCTCGATTGTCCAGGAATTCAACATTGCACCAAAAATCATTTGGCACCATGTAAATAAGGCTGCATAGAAAAAGCAGCTCGATGTATGGGTACGAAACGAGTTAACGTAAAAAAAACCTCATGAACCGAATTTCCAACTCCAAATCGCTGCCGAATCGCAACAAAATTGCTCCGTTTTTGAACCGCAAGTTTGCTGCTGCTGAAAAGTGGGTCACTTACGGCAACGTCAGGTGAAAACGGTAATGGTCGAGTCGCGGTGGGCCGACGCAAACAGTGGCGAAGCCAGAATTGACGGTCAGGAAGATTTTGCTATGTGTTTGGTGAGACTGGCAGGCAATCATATAATATGCGCTGCTTCTCTATGGCCAAATTCTTAATTTGGATCTGTACCGTCAAGAGTTGGACCGTCTCAAGGCAGCAATCGCTCGGCAGCGGCCAGTTTTGGCCACTAGGAGAGGAATTGTGTTCCATGTGAAGTCATCGCCAGGCCGCGCACAACGATAGTGACACGCCAAAAGTTCAGAGAGCTCGGTTAGCAGGTTCTTATGTATCCGCCTTTGTGTCCATCTGTAAACCCGACCTGTCAGCTAGTGATTACCACCTACTCTTATATTATGTTAAATAAAACCATAAATTTAATGCAAAAATAATGGATTTCTTTTTACTAGACTTTGTATTTGTTTCGAAACCTAGAACTTCAACCCGCAACAAACGTTGCAATTTTTTCGCTATGAGACTTGTCGAGTTGACTTGTCGAGTTGACAATTCTTGGTCGGTTGAAAATATGTGTTCTTTCCCGTTACGTAGACCGGACTGTTGTAGGCACGATGACTGTTAATAGCTTCGTCTAAATTTTAGCATCCAAAACATGCTATTACTAATTTGCTTTTTATTAACATTGGTCTGGATTTCTTCTACAAGCTAACCTCCGACTTATCTGGGTTCGACTCAGACATTACCAATAAAGCAATTACTGCTTATAAAGAGGTCATGCTGAACGTCAACGACTACTACATTCGTCTACCCAAAACCTGTCAAATAATTATCAGCGATGATTTCGGCCTAAAAGCCTCGGAATGAACACCAATAACGTAGTGTTACACCCCAGGATCTTGCAGATTTCGATTATTAATCGAATTTGGATTCTCATTTGCTTTATATCGCTTTTGTTTATGCTTCATAAATGGTATGCACGCCTTAAGTTGAGTCCTTCGTTGCATTTTTCTAAGCACTTTAAACTTTTTTTATTGCTTTCTGTACAAAGCACACCCTTACTTTGTGGTGCAGCAGCTTTGTAAGCACTCGATGTTTTTCTTTGTTTCGTGCGCTGCTGCTGCTGCTGCTTCTTCTTCATTGCACTTCCCTTTTAAGGATTCCTTGTTTTTGTTGTGTGCATTTTTTTTCCATTTGATTTCATTTATTTTTATATTGCCAGCCATTCTGGTATGTTCAACATGTAAAAGGGTAAATATAATGCACTTTGGCATTAAATTACAGCGCTACAATGCTATAACAACAACTAAACTAATACAAAATTTTTCTGCTGCGGGCAACAACCACTCGCACACACAATATACTGCGAGCTACCAGCTGCCAGCCGAAGTTCAATGTCCTTACTGGCGATCCTTGCTTTTGTTCTTCCAGCTTGTTGCTGTCCTGCTGTTGAAGTGTTGCAATGCTTTGTTATTGCAACAGCTACAGCAACAGCTACAACTCGTGCAAGCTTTTTTTTGCGACTTTTTGGTCCATTATTTGTGCAAAGCCAACATTTCAAGGACCTTTTGCTTTAGTTTTCTGTTGATTTCTCCTTTTAATTTTATTTTGCATGTCCTTATGTTGCATTATACTTTATCCATTTGTTTTTAATGCGCGCGCATTATGTCAACACTCGTTCAAAAGGCGAAGCAGCAACAACAATAAGCACAATTTGCAGGCCATTCACGACAGGATGTCGTCGACAATGCAAAACTTATTAACTAAGGTTAGTTTTTAGGGGCACAACCGAGTTTGTTTATGCGCGTGTGTGTGCTCCATGAAATAGGGTTGCAAATTCCGTTCTAGTGGCAAGCGGATTATACATTTCGCGCGCAAAAATTAAAATGATATGGCTGTGAGGCAGGGTTAGTAGGCAACAAATCGGCATCGAAATAAAGAGACACTACATATAAAAAGTGCTGAGTATGGTGAGTATCAGCAATATTATATTAATAGGCGTCTAATGTAAGACATATTACATTGTTATGGAGCCATTTGACCCTAGTTTTTCATAGATACTAACTACCGTTCCAGTACAAGTCGTGTAGAATAGCTTGAGTTAGATCACAGATTCGTGGCATACTCAGATTAAAGACTCAAGTTGTTTTTAGTAGTGAATGCTCAGCTTCAGGAAATTATGTACACCCGAATCTGCGCTTTAAGCTTAAGAAATTCTCGAAGAATTCCATACGACACTTTAAACTCGAAAAAGCTCAAACCAAAGCCGTTATATAACGCTAATAGACATTCGGAGGCCACTAAATCTCTTCGTATAACATAAGCTCTCATGAATTAAATCTTATGACACATTAGATTTGATTGAACTGACATAAGTGTGGACCTGGTTTAAAAGTTGAATCCAACCATCCAAATGATTTGTTACGAAATGTGCTTTTTAACCCGGATTCCTTCATTTTTTTCATTGACCTTATATCTTCAAGAGTTCGTTATTTGGAACAAAATATCCACTTAAAACTCCATGAGACTCCCGAATCATGTTCCAAGCAAGTATAGGTAGGTATAAGTAGGTATAATATACACACATTTTAACCCTTTGTCCGGGTCTGATTAACTATCATAAATTGGACCCTAGCTTCGGAGTTAGGCCAAGCATCCAAGCTTATTTTTATAGAAACAACTTCTTATGCCAGAGATCACCCATCGTCAAGTCATTTCAAACTTTGAAATGAATTTTTTCTGGGTTACGACTTCTAAGTGTTCTTAATATGCTCAGATATATATATATATCTATATAAATTTACTAAAAAACAATCTCTCTCCGACTCGAGTAGGAGACTACACTGGAGTTATATAATGACGAGCTAGTTCATCAGCAGCTTAGATAAGGTATTTCCGAGCTTCCGAGTGACAGCATGCGCCTGGGAAAGCAATGACATTGTCTTCGAAATGTTCATGTTGTCTTATCGATATACAATCGGTGAGGACCCACTCATTATATTTAATAATTTATGGCTTATCTGGCTCAAAGTTAGTTTTTTTTTTCTTATTGAAGAGAACACATTTTCTTATTGACGATGCCTTCCATTCACTTTCCTGCGAGTTCCTGTGTGGGCGTGAAAAAAATCGGCCACACAAGTGTTTTGTTCTGAGTCAATCCAATTCAAAATCACAGACCTTATATGGACCTCGTAATGCGTGCAAAGCCCGTTGTTAGTAATGGTTACTTGGTACACAAATCTTCTCATATACTAGTCTGGAAAAACAGATATTGCTCTTATATCTCAGTTGTGTTGAATAAGAGATTAGGCTATGAGATCTCTGACTTGAGCTTTACGAGCTATAGAGATGGTTAAAGGTGGCATTATTGTTGAAGAGATCTTAAACTATATTATCCAAAAATTTGTTTTTCTAACCTCTCTTGGAATCTTGGTAGAATAATACCATTATACTGTAGAATGAGTTTGAGAAGATGCGTTGTCTTCGGCAACGAGACTTACTTATTTGAGAGCTATGCAGTTGGTCAAATGTGGTAATGATTGTTATACAGCATCGTGGTCGCACAAAGAATAAGAAAATATGTCTAATGGGAGAGTAGACTGCAGGCTCTCTTACTTAAGCTTTTAGAGCTTTAGAGATGTTTGAAAGTGGCCTGCAATTGCTAAAGACCTCGATTTAACTTCAACACTTCTAACCTATTTTGTAGAACCTTACCATGCCAAGAATGTATCTTTTCAAATAGTTTAGGAAACTTAGTTTGGAACTGTATTATTACAAGAGCACTCCTATTATCGTTAAGCCCCGAATTAATGTCAGGCGAATGATATTCCAGGAAGCTTCCAATTCTTCCGCCTTTAAAATAATAGATTGCTCTGTAATCTCCGTTTCTTATTATTCAATAAAATTCTGAGAAGTGAATGCGAATTGTAGATGTGTAATTTTTGTCCTTCAGAAGCCGCAGCAATAAGCTTGTAGTGCAAGTCTGAGAAATTTCGAATAAAAGCAGTCTTAAATGCATTGAAAACAGTGCACAAGAATTTAGGTCAACAGGATGAGATTACTGAGAAAAAAAAATTTTTGCATAAAAAAAAATTTTAATAAAAAGTTAAAAAAATTTTTAAAAAATTAAAAAGGTAAAGTTGAAAAATTAAAATAAAAATAAAAAAATAAAAATTTTTTTTATGTCTCGGAAAAAGAATCTACGAAGTATTTAAAAGGCATTCCAATATGTGTATATACATACATATATCTTTGACGTTATGTTAGTGAAGAGGCTTATGTGCCTCTCAAGACCCTTTGTTGCATTGCGGGAATGCAAAGCAGCAGCACAATGAAAAAATTTACGCTTCTTTATATTAAAAAAACATTTTTTTTTAGATTTGTAGTTTTTTTAATGTTCATTTAAAAAAATTTTTTTTGTATTTTTTTTTTAATTGTTTTTTTTTTTGAATTTTTTCATCCTGAAAACAATGCTGTTTCACATTGAATAACAATGTATGCGCTTACATTATCTTCATTCATATTTTTTCACTATAAACGTCTGCATTTGGTTTTCAATATTTGCAGGTATGCATTCTACCTGCCATGCCTTAAGCCCAGCGTCGCACCATCCAGCCAACCATATTCGTTTTAAACGCGCAGCTCCTCCTACTTTTGCTGTTGTTGTTGGTTTTGTGTCAGCTAACATCATCGTGTTCAGTGCTTGTATGCATTCTCTACCTCCTTATTCTTCTTCCTTTTTTCTTTATCCCTATTCATATGCCGATTGCCTTTGTTCGCCACACTATTTTCAAGCGCTTACAATTTAGCATTGTGTCTTCAGACACATTTTTTATATATGAATATACTTACAAACACATAACTATATACATTGCAACCAATACCAATAGATTCGCCCATATCCTTTTCATTCACCGCTCCCGTAAGCACAACAATTACAACAACTACTTGAAATTTAGTTGGTACTTTAGCTGCCATAACTAGTTATTATTGTTGTTGTTATTCTTATTTGTAAACTGCAATACAAAAAACTAGTAATGCCACTACTAATCCTGTGCGCCTTACCCCTGCTTGCATATCCTGTTTAGTGCAACGCTGTCTTGTGCAGCGTTGTGTGAACTTCAGTGGCGAACAAATTATGTACGTATGTATTTATATAATACATGTATATGTACGTGGACATAGGAAATTAATGTATACAATTAAAAATTTTTTTTTTTTTGAAAATTGAAATTATTAATAAATATTAAATTATTTTTTCAAAAATTATAAATTTTTTTTTCCAATTTCAAATTATTTCAAAAATGAAAAAAAAAATTTCTTGTTCTTCTACCCAATCTGTGGACCTCAGTGCCTGTGCCTGACTTTTTGCCAAAAACATCGGTCAATCTGTGAGATATATTAATGAATTTCAGAGAGCGTCTTTTCTTGATAAAAATGTGTATGGAACCAAAATGAGCAAAATCGGGTAAATAGTTCTCTTAGCCGCCATATATCTAATATACGACTTTTTGAACTTCCGACTGACTTAATACATCCATTTCCCATAGACTCCAAATACGTAATAATAATAATAAACCCAACCGTCTCGAGTGGCGCAATCCGCATACGTGCGAAATGAGACGTGTCATTCAAGGCAAGAGAGTTTTTTAAGCCTCGAGATCAAAAATTGCTCAGCTATAGAAACAAAAAATTCAACAGCTAAGATTTAAAATATAAAATTAAATGTCTAAATTGCCTCGATAAGCGAACCGGGATAATAAATTTAACTTCACAGGAGGTCTCTAACTTGACAGAGTGGATTTGGCAGCTAGGGTTCCATACCGCAGAGCCATATTCTAAAATAGGCCTAACCAAAAGTGGTAAAAAGAGTTTTAGTAACATACCGATATCTAAATTCTTTAGACCATCTTTTAACAAAACTAAAAATCCAGTAGTTGCGGGCAAAAGGCTGTCTAGATTTGACCTCACTATTCCATCAAATGACAGCGAATACCTAAGTGAACTCAAGTTCTTTCTTACTTATTTATTCTAGTGTAGACTTCCAACCTGCTCTATACTTTCAGAGCTGAAGCCTTCATATTCATAAAATGTTCATAAACTAGCCGACCATCGCAAGCCGCTTTGTTTTGATTTATTGAAGATCGTTAAACAGTTCACACAACTCTTTGTTCCTTCATGTGCTATATTCATGGTTGCGAGTGCTTAGGATCCATCGTGCTCCGAATTCTTCTATCCAGTACTTAAACTACGTTATTCTAGCTTATTTTGTCCGATATGGACTACGATGAATATTCGGTCAGTGTTAGATTCTTCCGACTTAAGAAACACTAATGAGCTCCGATTACTATTTAGTCGAGGGGTGCTGATTTTTGATACATTATTCTCGATAAAGTTGTTGGCCTCGAACTCAATGGGACCTCGGTTCTAGATGATTGCATAGATCACATCTAAACTCCAACTAACTGGCCTCATTCTGTATAGAAGTAGTTAAATAAACTTTACTAGACTAGACTATAGTAAGTTCGTCACTCCGTGTTCGTATTCTCCGTGTTCTCCTTCGGCATTGTTGGATCCTCTAGTGAATTTTACTAAACCTTGTGGTTTTTTGTTCAATATTTGGATGTAAACTTATTGGAGAGTCGAACATTTTATATTATATATAATATTTTTATATTATTTCCATTTTATTATGCTTCAATCCATTTTCCAAGCTAGCATTTCTCTGTATATGGCAATAGTTTTGCAATAAAAAAGCTTCATGAAAGCTTCCACATACTATATGCAATATATATACACAAGATTTTATATATAGACTTATAGTTAATTATGCGAGCAAGAGTGTATACTCATATTTGCAAAAAGATTGCATTCCTGCCCTAGGTCAATAGCGCTTGCATTGAGAGGGGTTCATACGCTTTGCTTATTTGTCACTAAACTTATTTTTAGTTTTTTTTACCTCAACCACAACCCCTTTTTGTGCAATTTGTACTTATTTGCTGTCACCAATCATATTCTTTCATACTCACTTTTCCTTCATTCTTCACTCTCGAATGATTTTGAAAAATCCGAACCCCTAGATCGGTAATGTTGTGTGGTTGAGTCAACCTTAAGCCACGCCTTGCTGAGTTCATTGGATCTAGAAGTACGTTTTCTTGATCTTAATGATATTTTTGTTTCAGAGCTTTTCCCTCTAAGTGCATATCTTTGGGTTACCTTGAGATTTTAACGGTCTTATGAATAGTTCTAGAGATTCAGAAAGCCTCTCTTTTAGTACTGTAATTCTCGTGTAATCCGAATTGTAGTGCTACCTATGCAGGCACTTTCGCTTTAGGACATCTACTAGCTAGATTTCCAGCAGTCAATCTTGAGAATAATTTTTAAGTAATGTAAGATCTTAGTTCATGAGTTGTGAGCAGGATAAGTGGGGCCTCTGCTAGTTATTAGTAAATTAGGAAAAATATATCTTGAGGCTAAAGGTTTCGTAGGCAATGAACTAAGAAGCTTTTTATACCCAGAGTCACTCTACTTATATAGAGAGGATTCCTATTTCCTTAATTTACATAACATCTCAACGATTGAAACTTTTCAGAGGTGAAGGCCTCTATGATTTATTTTCGTGGACCTTTTGTCCTCCATATCATTACTGATGCATATCACATTCTTTGAATGTTCCTTTCCTTGAAGCGCCAAGAGACATTCCTTGGCCTCTTATTACTATTAATGGACTGTTAAAATATCGTAGTGTGTGGTTTAACCTCAGCTCCCTTGTCGTTTTGCCGATGAAAAATTTATCACTACGCTAACAGTAAAAACCTGAAATTTTTTGATCGGTCTCCATAGAAGTACGTACATAAACCCCTTCGGATCTATCGAAGTTGTCGAGAAATAACCTGAATTGACTATGTTTTTCGAAAGCCCCAAATTCAAATTGGAAACAATCAAATGAAACTATCTTAGATCAAGGAAGTTGGTTCGACAGAAAAACGAAATGGAATTCATAGTTAACTCTATGCATTCAGAAAGTCTTACGAGAAGTAGCTAAATTTATATTTTTCCCCGGAAATTTCCAATTACAGCACATCTAAGAAAAACAAAACGCTCTGCGTTGATTCTGGAACTGAGACTTGACGTTTCAATACCGTTAAAATTTTCCTTCACATCCTTCATATTTGGTTCTCTTACAACCCCTTGGATGTTGGTCCTCTCGGGCCTCTTGCAAGGTTCGAATTATCATAACATCCCGGCGATTATAGCCAGATGTAATGTCAGTGGCGCGTAAAAGCAGTCAAAAAACCGTTAACTGCTGAGGAGATTAATGTACGGGAAATAAAATACATAAAATTGGCAACAAATTTACAAGATAGTTTTATAGCAGAAAAAGGGAAGGCGTGGCGCGCTGGGAAACTCACATTGACTGGATGTAATGGAAACCGCATTCGCTAAAGCCACAACATGTGAGCGAGTCAACGGCGCATGACATACAGCTGTCATTATTAAAAAGCGGCTAACCGAGCAGCTAGCAAATGCAAATTGGTGAAAAGCCCAAACGGAAGCGTGATATAAAAGAGAAAGGGGGAAACCAATAAGCTTGTGCAGGAACTGACAACTGTTTAGCGGTCAAAGACCGGCCAAGCCCTTGCTTATGAAATTTCAATGTCAAACGCCGACGCCAGCGTCAGCAAGCGCACGCGTGATTAGGATAAAACAACAGCAAAAATGGGAAGCAGCAAATTTATTTTTGACCGTAACTTGTCAGAAAATGCCGAAGACAATGTGGCGAAATAGCTGAAGAGCGAGAGCGAAAGAGAAGCGGTGTTTTAGGCGTGGGTGTGAGCGCGGGCGCTAAGGGCTAACGTTTGCCCAAAAATATAAATGCGTAAATGTGCGTAAGCGACTATTGAACCCATATCGGGCGAGGCGCGTGAGGAACGTGGTAGCCCGTGGGAGCGTGAGTGAGCGCAGCAGTGTGACTCAACACGTTAGGTCGCCTAGGATGTCGAGGGCATTCAACTTCACGGTCATGGCATACGCATTAAATACTTACTCATTATTGATAACGGCAAAATTATAAGGGGATGACAATGACAATGGCAATCACGTCCAAGGCGAAGTGGGCAAATATGTTTAAAGAAAAGAAGCAAAAGACGCGCGACAGCTGCCGCATAACGTTGGTAAATATTGAAATAAGAAAAGCGGTAAGAGGAAGCAAAAATAACAGTATATACACGATTTCTGCTATTAACGCCGTAAGTTGATAAGCTCCTGCGCGCCTTTGACAGCTAGCCCATAGCTTGCTTAATGCAGCGGTGCCGCGGTGCGGCGCATGCGGGTTTAACGAATTTATATGTGTTCCGCAGTTGCTGGGTCGCTGCTCTCAGCCAACCAGTGCATTGTCCGATAACAATAATACACGCGTACAGCACGATAAGCGCCATCGAACACCATCAAGTGGATTGAGTAACCGCGCGAGTAATAAGTGTATGGAAATAAAAAGATATAAATTACGTTCAATAAGAAAGTGAAGAAAGGCCTGCAAAGTGCGTGAAGCGTTGAGGTTTCAATATAAACTCGAATTAGTAATCGAAAGCTTAAGCTCCCTGTGGGGCTGGAAGATATTACTAACCAGCCTCTTGATCGTCTTCAAGCCGAATTGAAGTGAAAGCTAATGTGTGTGCGATGATCTGAAATGCTTAACATATCATTTTGATATCACAACTGACATCTTAGCAGTGGAGGGGTAAGCTTGTCTGCTTTTCTGCTGACTAACACAAAACTTAGTTCTCTTTAAACGGTATTATATCTTCAGATGAAGCCGCGAGCCTAAAAAATTGACTTCTTCGCTAACGAAGACTAACTAACGCTAACACATGCTTCTCGATCTTAGAATGAATAGCCAAGCATGCGGATTGGTTATCCGTGCAGAATTTATCCATTATCCATCACATCCGAGTGATGGTTGTTTTCCGAGTGCAAGGGAAGTGACCTTTGTGCTAGAAGAAGTTCTCTATATCCTTTGTACTTTTCTTTTATTCTGAGTTCGGCTGAGCTTTATCTTTTCTTGTTACACAGCGTGGAGCTCTTCTTCTGTGGGAATTCCGTATGGGTTAGACTGAGTCGGCGTTTTTATATCATACACATCAGTTTTCAGCTCTATTTCTTCGGTAACTTGAACTTAGTAGTTGAAATTGTCATCTGAACGAATAGTTTTTCACTGGTCCCTCAACTCTCAGGAACTTATTATATTTTTTATGGAATTTTTATTCTCCCGTTAACTAGCGACCTAAGCAGTTTCCAGTGATATCCTCTAAGAACCAAGTCAGCTTACTTCGTCTCGAAAAGGATACAAACGAGTCTCACTTCAAATAAGGCTGCAATACCGAGAACGATTTTGTTTTATATATTCCAAGAAGTGCCAAAAAACCACGTACAGTAGTCAACTTCCTTCGGTTGTCTTCCATAATAGCTCACTAAAGTCTACCTCAACTGAGTTTGAATTTAAATGTTGCGGAATTAGTCATATCTAAGCTGGTGAAAGATGCTAGTAAACTAGACCTATGGACTTAAGATCTTATTTGAATGTCTGCGTGATTTGCTTCTAAAGCAAGAGAGCTCTCAAACGATGGAGATGGAGACGCAATGGTAGTAATCTTTGCTTGCTTAGCAACTCTCCAAGCCACAAAAGGGCTTTTCGGTATCAGAATGCCTTTTCGGAATTGGAAATTTTTATTATGATGGAAAGAGATTCGTCTAAAGTTGAGCTCTTCAGACTTAGTTTCTCTCGATGCCTACTTTTACCAAGTAGCGCTATGAGTCAATGGATTTCCGCGCTATACGAGGCACCCCTACGGATCACCAATTCTATTTCTACAGCTTATTCGTTGATTAAGTTGCCTTAGTTAAACCCAAGCGATTGCGATGCTTGGATGATGCTGGTTCTCGGTATGGAAACAGAGTTTTACATGCTCAGTAAAAATTCGGAAAATTTAGTTCTGCTTTTAAAATGTGCCGCTATATGGGCGCTCTAAAGTGTTTGCACTAAAATTAACTAAAATTATGCTGTTCCCTTTAAGAGTTGAAGCCGCTGCGCGCTGCTTCGTCGCATTCAATTTAAATGTCATCCAACAAATAATTTAAATACCGATTAAATCGTACACTGCTACCCTTCGTGAATTTCAGAAATGCATACCTGTATGTGTGAATATGCATGCGGAGTGTGTGTGTGTGTGTGCGTCTGCAGTGCGCTGTTGTGCCTAACCTCAGACAATGCCGCCGTGCCATGCAAAATTGTTGTGTCGCAATGCCAGCCCCCTTTTTTTTTATGCACAACAACGCCAAAAGACAACAAAAACAAAACCAAAAAGCAACAACAACAATAACAACATGCAGTCACGTTTAAAGCCACACATGTGTTGTCTGCCGCTATGCATGAGAATGTGTGTGTGTGTGTGCGTGCAAATGCAACATTGCGTCCACGCGATTTGAGACGCACGAGTCTAGTTGTCTACAAAACTTGCAGCTGTTGCTGTTGTTGATGCAAAAAAATAAAACAATAAATACTGAAAATAACCAAAAAAGAAAAAAGAAAAATTTGCGAAAAATTTAATGCGAGCAACAACAACAGCGCGCATATGCTTGTATCAGCGACATGCCAAAGGATGTGGCAATGCCATAAAAATATACATACACACACACATGCACACATGCCTTCGCATAACAACAACAAACAATGCAACGAATTGTATTGGCAGCCGAAGGGGAGCGAAGCGAAGACAGCGCGCGCAACGTGTTGATGGGCGCAAAGACCAACGACCAGCACACATTTCGCGAAAGCGCAAAAAAAAAAAACGAATGCAACCCCAATGCATAACAATGCAACAACCACACACAAGCAACTGCAGCAATATGTGAACGACTGCCAACGACAGGAGTAATGAAAGAAAGCAGCGGGCACACACGCTCATATTGAAATATTTATTTGTGTTCGTGTACTTCTAAACACTGCGCCCGAAACAGCAGCAATACGAAGCGCTAGCCGAACGCAAAACTGCCAGCGCTCGGGTTCAATGAACTTGGACGACCCTGAGCGAGGTCAGCAACCCCCATTTGGCTCGCACACAGCTGGCTGTCACACACACACAAACACACACACCACTATATATATATATATACTCTACATATATACTCTCCATATATATAAATCTAAATGTGTGTATGCTAACCCTGCTGTCGTCATCATCGTTCATTCAAACGAAGTCGTGCGCCCCACGAACCGATAGTTTAAATGAAAATGAATCGTCGCGTCGCTTTCGTCAGCGGCAACAACAAACAGCGGCTACGGCCGCTTCATTATCACATTCATGGCAGATTGCGCCCAACCGCCCTCATTCACGAACTCGCGGCAACAACACACACACACACACACACATACAGCAGCGGCATGCTTCGGCACATTCAACAACAACACGAACATGATTAACATCAACTCCTAACCAAGCATATCGTTAGTTGCTACACTTCTTGTTCTTCTTTTGTCGACGAACTTCATCATTGAGTCGTCGCCGCCGTTGCCGGGGTCGTTGATGGTCGTTATCCCATATACCGAGAAAAATCTATTTTTATGTTCTGCAAGCAACAAACATACGAACATATGTGCATACATACATACATGCTCGAGTTCCATTTCGTGTTTGTCTCATTCGTGTGTATGTTCGTTTATTCGTACGTTCGTTGGCCCTTTTGGCATATTGCTTTTGTTGTTTTGTAGTTAATTTCTATTGTGTTTGTTGTTGCTGTTGCTGTTGCTGTTGCTGTCGGTTGTCAGCATGTTGTTAGCACCTTAGCGGTTGTGGCAGCAGCGTACAGCAATGTTTTTGTACAAGCAAAGAGAGCAAATGAGCCGCTCGGTGTACGTCGCTAATTTGAATTTCGCAGTGTTGCCACGTCAACAGACGAAACAGAAAATGACTTAGAAAAGTTGAATAATTTAAAATTAATTTGATTAAATAATTTTTAATAATTATTATTACTTTTCTTTATTATTTTTATTATTATTTTTTTTTTACTACTTAAATTATTATGAAAAAATTTTTAAAACTATTTAATTAAATATATTAAAAATAATTTAATTAATTTAATGTATTAAAAATAATTTAATTATATTAGTAATTCGTTTTTATTCTTTTTTTTATTCTTTTTATTTAATTTAGAAATTTTTTTGATTTTGAAGAGTTGCCAACATAATTATTAATAAAATATGGAATGAAAGTTACATGGTTACTTTCAAACTTAACTTTGCAAACAATATTTAATCTTAACTGACTTATTCAATCGTAAGCAAACAGATAAACTTTAAAAAATGGCGAGTTGCCAAGGCAATCGTAAATATATTATAAAATAATAATATTTAAATATTCCTAAAAATTAAGTGTACAATGCTTATTTTCTTGAAACATAAATAATGGAATTATATTCGAACAGAAGAAAAGCGCTTTAGCAATAAAACAAACATAGTTGCCAACTCAGCAGAAATGAATACGCATAAATTTGTAAATAAAATTAAAAATATGCAAATGACTATTCTACGCTGTTAACTTTAACAACTATAAACCAAGCCGAAAAATTTTCAAAACGGGTTACAGAGTTGCCAGAGTGTAGTGTAGTGTAGAAGAACATTGTTGTGATTTATTTCAAAAGTGAAAAATTTATTTGCAAGAATCCACAAGGATTCGAAAATGAACGAATTTAAAAATCAGTGTTGCCAACGCCATAGAAAATTATAAGATATTTTTGGGGAAAATAATAGATGTTCGAAAGAATTTTTTTTTATTTAGAATGATTTTTTAATTATTATTTTTTTTTTAGGTTGTAGAAAAGAATATGCAAAATTTTTCATCGTTGTCTTATATAAACGCATACAATTTATTCAAGGTTTTACTTCGAACGAAAAGCAGATCTTCTATTTTGCTCTAAAAATGTCTCCAAGTATCTCCAAAATACTGAATTTTTACCTAAAATTTGGACACTGTAGTTCCAAGACCATGAAATTTGAAGAGTTGTATATAATTGTCGAATCGAACTGCCAGAGAAACCATTTGCAATCCCCAAAAGAGAATCTAACTGTGGTTCAGTGGTACTCTTGGTAAAATCTCGACATATTTGTTGGGGATTTTGCATACCAAGCTAATCTTTGTGAGACAGTTGGAATTTTCTACTTTCATCTCTAAGTAGAGAACTGATCTTTACCACATCTAGTAGCAGTTAGTAGACTGATTCAGACAGTTCGAGAAATTTATGGGGATAGTCTTGTTTCAATTAGGTAGAGTATCAATCGTAAGGGCATTAAGTTTAGTTCAGCAGAATTACGAAAACCTTATTAGATTCTAGAGCAATGAAATTGACCTTGAACCTAATTAATACATGAGACATTCACACTAAGTAAATATAATATATAAACTAGGAAGTGGATCTAGGTCCACATATAGTTACCTTTTGGTGGAGGAAAGTGTTAGTATCTGTATATATATATTCTCTACTAGTTTCTAGGGCTTACCTACCCATCTCCGTCTATGTTATACATATTAAAATGGGGCTCGAACTCGAGCAGCTTTCCCTCGATCTGGCAACCCTAATTGTTTGTGTTCCACTTGTTCACCCGACGCATTTCTTCGTCTACACTTCCGCGCAAACGCGAGTGTTTTGAAATGCATGCTCTCTTCTTCTTCTTCTTCTTTTTCTACCTCTGTCGCTTCCGCTTTCTTATACAACACCCTGGGCAGCATGCGCCGGCAATGACAACAATTAGATACTTTAACTTGTTTGTTGTCATTGGAGTGATGTTGTTATTATTTACATTTGTTGTTGTTATTTTCATTGGTTGTTGTTTTGTTATTGCTCAACTGTCATTGCCGGCTGGTTGGCGTTTGCACTTGCTTGACAACCATTGCGTCTAACAACATGCTGCCTGCTTGGGCGCCTTGCTACCGCGACTATTGTTGCTATTTGCTATGCGCTGTTGTTGCTGCTGCCACATAGTCGCTACTTTGTTGTTGTAAATATGTAAATTATTTCGTTGTTGCCGGTTGCTTGCCACCAGTAGCGGCTGATTGCTGGCAGCGGCTCTTTTAGTACAGCAATATTTGTTGTTGTTGCAATTGCTGACTGCCCGACTAGCCTGCCTGCGCGCCTGCACTGAGTGTCTACCTTGCTTGGCTGGTTGGTTGGTTGGTCGGTTGGTTGATTGTGTGTTTTGTTGTCATTACGGATTTCCGCATTGTAATCCTGCCGATGGCCTTTGTACACCCTTATTTACATGCTGCTGCACCGCATTTGTTGTTATTATTGTTTTCGATTACACTTCTATTGCATGCTGTTGCATGGCATTTATCGCTGGGGCGTTGCGGTGGGTGAGTCGTGTCGGCGCTCGGCTGTCGGCCCTCGGCACGCGCTGTCAAGCAAATTGCTTGAATGTTGAGAATTGTTGCAGACGATAGTTGCGTAGTGTTGTTGTTGTAGACATATAGTCACATGTAGGGTTTTAATAGACACGAATGTTTGCACGTACTTATTTGCCGTTTATCCATTTTATTTACATTTTTCCTCCGGCTTTTATACTCAATTTAATTATTTCCTTTAAGTCCATCAATCATTGAGTGGCGGTCAGTGATCTTTTGACAATTTCCGATTTGTGTTGAAATTATAGCGAAATATTTATGCAAATTTGTGTGAGTTTGTACAGCGGAAGTTCATTTGTGCTTATGGCGAGTGTCTCATTTGAAGCTTTGTTGGTCAATGAGCTCTTACACTTCGTCGAATTCCAGTCTCCTCAACTTCGTTCTACCACACATTCAAAAAGTCAATGCAAGTCACCGACTGGAACACTCAAACTCAATCTGCCGCTCAAACCGCTGTCGAACCTACCTAGGTTCCGCAATTACACCAAGTTAAGCGCAGTCAAGCGTGGACGTCTCAAAGCTACAAGCATCCAAATATAATCTTGAAAGTTTGAAGCACTTCGAAAGTGGAAACTCAACAGCTCGTTCCAAGAACTTTTGTTGAAACGAGAAACCACTATCATTACCATTTATTACTCGACTATAATAACCTAAATGCAAGTCACTTTCTAAATATGGAGTCTGGAAATCTTGTAGAAACAAAAAGGAACGGTTTTTTTCCACCTCACAAGAACCTTGGTGGAAGTCACAAAATTCTAATTGTGCTATAGATCTCCCTAGGTTCGTAGATAAACTAACGGCTGTATCCGGTGGCAGAAATTTCTACCTTACGAAAACTTTTGTAGCAATCCTCGCTGAGGTTTGCAAGTCGTACTATGGGTCTCTTAATAAAAGACGTCGCCATCCTCTTTTAGGAATCATGCTTTCCAACAGAGTTTACAAAGAGGTAGCCACAAGCTTAAACTCTTGAGGTTAGTCTAAATAGTATGAAAGTATTTTCTTTTTATTACACAGAGTTCAGAGCTTTGAGAACGTTTTGACAGTTGGCAGCTATAATGTTTTACCACTAGGGCCCGATTGTAGGATGTGAACAATATCTTGTACAACTTTCAGGATATTATTATGACAAAACCGCTGGGTTCTTAAGAGTTCTATGAGTCCTTACATTTATTAAATTAGAACACATTGTGCAATCATCCTTTCCATTGTCGAGAAATTTATACTGACGTAAAGTTGGTAAACAGTACCGTGACATAAGTATAAAAATCTATCTAAGCTTACAAAGGTTTATGATAATACCGAGTCAACAGGCCTTTGGTAGGATAGTCCGAGCCCATTCCGGTTACGTGGAAGCGACTGCCTTAGGAACGGCTTTTGACCGTACTATGTTTTGTTGATTAAACAGATAGCGTGTTATTGAGCTCGAGCTTCAGCGTTGATCTCCACAGTTCAGATCGGCATCGGACAGCTAAACGCAATTTAGATAATGTGTGGTCCGGATACCTCGTTAAGAGTATGATAATTACGCAGGGAAAAGCTGAAATTATGGGCTAGTAATCCGTAACGAGGTTTGAAGTAGTTTTAGAGCCAAATGTGGTTTACAAATGCGGTTTGGCTGAAGAATTGTGAGATTGTTGTCGGATTGTCGGATGATCGGATGACTCGGAAGTGGAGTTCGAGCCAATAAAAAACTATGCTGTTAATCCAGAAACGAGGTTTCTGAGTCGTAGAACCAAAGATATAGACTTAAGAGCAGAAGACCGTAGAAATAAGCTGAGTTCAGTTCTCAAGAAGTGAAGTGTATGAGCTTTTGAACTCAGGAGACCATGAGATTTAACTTTTACGAGAGCAATATTGACGTCGAGCTCATCTTGAGATATTCAATTCATAATTCATCGTAGTTTAGTCAAAATTCAGAAACGTTTGCCGAACTACGCCTAAAAGTATGCAAGCTTTTATGTAGCAAACTTTAAAGAGTAAGCTAATTTTAGGCGTGCTGCCAGCTGAAGTCATATTTAAAGCGCAGAGAATACACTACACATTTACTATAATTTAACAACAACAACACAATTATGCTGCATTCCAAGCAATGCAGCAACAAAGCAATGAAAAATTGCACGAAACGTAAACAAAATCCAATTAAAGAACAGAAGTAATTAAGAAGCAAAAAAAAAGAAAAGAAAAAAGTCTATGCAGAGAAACCATTGACCACAATGGGAGGGTATGCGCGGGTATGGGCTGTGCGGCTAAAGGCCCGCGAACCAACCAGCAGACGACTACTATAATATTATCGTGCAGATGGGTGACTAGAGGCGAAAGCCGAGGGGCGAGTGGTAAGGAGCAATTGCGAACTGCAAGCGTTGCAAAAATGTATACAGAAACTTACTATATTTGTATATATATGTATATAGGTGTGTGTATGCGGCGTGCACTGCGCCCGCTTTGTCAACGCGTACTTTGTTGACCTTTTAAGTTGAGGTTGGCCACCGATGATGATGACGTTGCAACGACCCGTCAACATTGCTAACCACCGATTTTGCTACTCTTTTTCTTCCGTTTGTTCCGTTGTTGTTGTTGTTTTTGTTGCTGTTGTTTTTGTTGTTGCTGCTATTGTGCAGTGCATGGCTGCGCTGGTGTGCTTGTTATGTTTTGTTGCTATTGTTGTTGGGGTTAATGAAACCGATTGGCACAGAAAATGCAACACTGCGAATGCGACCGGCCCATATGGAACAACGAACTCAGGAAGACCCAAGACGGTTGACGCAGCGGCGAGACAACGACACCAACACAGACGAACAACGCATGTAGTACATATGAATGTGTGTGTGTGTGCTCGGAGAGGCACATGCTCTCGCATCAGCAGTCATTTGGTGCAAATAGTTGCAGGCGTTGCTCTAAAGAGTGTTAGTGGATTGCTCGAAGAGAGGTAATTTTAGCGCCTTTTTTGTACCTTACTTTTCTTTGTAGAGAGAAACTCCATGTTGGGAATACATTTTTTTTGTGGTGCGACGTAGCAAGAAGTAAGTTGAAAACGATATGCGGAGTTTGTTTAAAGAGATTATATTGCTGAAGTTGTGAAAATAAGCCGAAAATAACTGAAAAAAAAATATGTCGCACTCAGCAACTTCTTCATCAAACTAAGAGAGAATTCGATGAAAGTAGCTCTAAGCACTCTAAATGTAGTTCTATTTTTGCCTTTTAAACCCCAACCCTTAACTTTTGTTAGCGAGTGTCCTTCGCATCATCCAAAAAAAAATTTACCTGGAGGTTAGACCTAGTTAGCGGTATCTTAGAAGGCCAATATCATACTTATCTTCCAAGTCAAAGACACAGAAGAGTGCAAGTTAAAACTTCATTAAGTTCAAATTGGTACAAGGACAAACTTTCAAATTTTGAACGAACTGTTGCGGAATTCTTGTGTCATCCCATGTGACTTTTACAGGTGGATTAGTAGTTTTTATAGTCCAATACAGATTAGTTACACTGAGTAGCCTGATCACTAATGATACAGATTTACAAAGGTCAAGGCCAAATATCATTTATTCGAGTATTTATGGACTTCGCTTTTTAATATGTTGCTAACGATATCCTCAACGAGGTAGTTTAGACAGTCTACTTGGACCACAGAAACTATGATTTTCTGCTCTCTTTGAACAATATCATATCTGATAGCTCTTTTCGCAAGCTAAGCTAAAAGTTCATCTGCCCCGGACATTGTGGTTCAATCGTAGAATGATGCTCTTATGAAATATTGGAATTTTTGACTGCCGTTGACGCCGAAACGTACCCAAAATAATACTTCTATGTATTAAAAATATATACTTCGGAAACTAACTTTGCAAACACGTTTGCTTGCCTGAGTTTTTGGTTACGATGCAAATTGGCTTCTTGTTTTTACTGTACCACCGGAAGGCTCACTGCCTGCAAGAGTCTCGACTAAAGTTCTTCAATACTTAAGTGCAAACGTTCAGTCTTATACTTAAGGAACCGCGAACCTTGCTTTAAGTTGAGCTTCACTCGATAGTGTCGGAGCATTACGGATTTTTGCCATTATTACATTTTCCAATTTTTGTTTCTTCCAGGCTCTAAGCAGTTCCATATCAGCATTAATGCCTTTCTCATGTACTTTAATTGCAGAAAGAGCTTCATATCGCCAGTTCCAGCCAATCATTTGCTTTTAGACCGATTCAAATTAAAAGTAGCACCGCCATACCGAACTATGCGAACATCTGCGGACTGTCCGTTTATTATATATTTGATCCTATAAAAGGTATTTCTTCCAGTCTTTCATTAAACGGGAGCTCCAATTATTCGCAATGCCGAACTTCTTACTATAAAAGCGCGCAATGATATGGTCTAATCTTAGGAATAATCCCAACTTGCTACCAATAGGAAGAAGCACTATCTTCTGACTAGTTGCTTTAGCTTTTGATACTCTCTCTTATTAAATACCATACTCTTTTTTAAACCTTATAAAGTATACTCTTCCTTAGGCCGATCTCTTCTATAGTTTTACATTTAAAAACACTCTTCCCTTCACGCTCTTAAGTTACATTTCTACTCTTCTTGTTTCCTAATTAGACTTTCTCTTCGCTACTCTCTTTCTCCAACTACTCACTCTTATCAATTGAAAGTGAACGCGTTTGCAAGCATTCACCCAAACAGCAAAATCTCCTCCCGCCCACGACTCGACGACCAAACAAGCCTTCGCATTTTACTAAACACTAACAACTTCAGCACTTTATCGTCTTCCCGTAGTGCAGCGCTTGCTTGTAGACGTATACAACAACAGCGGCATTGTTTGTGCTGTTCACACCCAGCTATCAGCGCGCATGTTGCAGCAAAAACACTTCCGCATTTTCTTTCACACGAACATTTCGCTTTTCTGTTTTGCCCTCGCCAGCGCTTGCTGTCCCTCTCTCTCTCTTTCTCTCCAATAATGCACTTTTCGATGTTTATGTTTGCTGATACTCTTCTCCGTTGCACTTACAAATTTAGCTGTGCTGCAACAGTCGGCCTTCTTCCCCAACAAAAGTATAGCATTAAATGCGAAAGTGAGAGAAAGGTGGAATAATAAAAAACTTTCGCGCCATTTTCATTTTGCTTGACGCTTGCTTTGGGGTCTAATTTCTCTTCGTTTCTGTTGTTATTTACCGTTTCCTTGCTCTCAGCGTTGCAACTGTTGCATTTTGACTTTTATGACAGCTGCAGTGGAGCACTTGGCATGCGGATTGCAACGCGTGAGTGCAGCTATCTGCCGTTAGATGGCGCCTGCTGAGCGAGATGTGCCGTTATTTTGATTTCAGCGGTCGTGGTTCAGATGTGAGATGCATTTACGATATTGTACAGTTACAGTCGTCTCTTCGGTGCTAAAATTTTTGAATAAATTTCTGAGATACCAGTTTTAGTTAAAAAAAGAAAGGAAGAGCTAACGACATTTTTTTATGTAGCATTTGGAATCTGCATTACTTCCTAGATATATGCAAGTAATTATCTTTCCGACAGATTAGGTTAAATACAATCGTCGAATTCCCAAAGCTGGTTTATCTCTCTAAAAGATAGTATTTGCTTCATTCCAGCGAAGGAAAACATATATTCGTTGGCTCGTCGTCGTTCTCATCTAAATTCTGCTTCTTTCATGTGAGGAAAAATTTATATTCGTTTGTTCTAAATTGATCAATGTCTCTGACTGTGACAAATTAGCTGCTTTTAGTATTTTGTTATAAAACATTCGTACTTTTAAATACTCTGAAATAAACAAATTGACATGTTACCTGAGAAAAAAATTTCGGAATTCCGAAATTTCGGGATTATAAAATTAAGATCTCCCGAAATTTTTATATATGTATACACATATTATTGCTAGCAACGCAATACAGAAAATTTAAACTTTTAATCCCGAAATTTCGGGTTCACAGTATTTATCATTTACATGCATCTAACGGTTTCAAATTACGTACTTTTTGCTGACTGAAAACAAAATTTTTTTAAATCCAAAATTTCGGGATCCCGACATTTTTTTCTCAGGAAACATATGAATTTGTTTATTTTAGAGTATTTTAGTATTTTAATTTAAATTTTTAGTATTAGAGTATTCACCATATACACACCCATAAACATTTCCAAGTCATATAATTTTTTTGTTATTCCCTTTTCTGCTTACAGTTTTCCACACAACTTGAAACGATTGGCATACACTCACCACAAAAGCAACAACAGCAACACCAAGTCGCTGTATTGTATTCGCTGCAACTTTGATGACGACACTTCAACGCCACCAGCAAATCACTCAACGGCAGCAATATTGAATAGGCGCACAGAAGTGCCAAGAAAAGTGCAAGTGATACAAAACACAAAAAACAACACAACAAAAACAAAGCAGTTAACAAAAACTGAAGTAAGTGCGTTGTTGCATGCCAAAAGCACGAAAATAAAAATTGCACTCAAAACAAAAACACCAAGCAAATGTACACAAAAGCATTGCAATACATATAAACCGCGCCTCGGTAACAGTAGCAGTAACAACAACAATAAAAATTATGTACATAACAACAATATAGACGGCAAGAAAAGCAGGAATACTGACCAACCCGACGATTTTATGGGGTAAGTCAACATCAATGTTGCATATATTATACATATGCAGATGTTTGAATTTTGCTGCTTCCCACCTTCCTTTTTTTTGTCTTTCTTTTAATTTCACTGTTGTCGGTACTGTGCTATGCCGCAGTTGATTTTCGCTGAAAATTTTTGTTATTGCTTCGGGCAGCTGACCGTTGCTGCTGGTTTCCTGTTTGCAATGACTGTCTTTTCAGCGCCACTTTTGCTCTTTTTCTCACAGGCAACACTGTAGAGGGATTATTTTACGGTAGTTGCGTTGTATTTGTAGGAGATGATTGTCGAAATAATCTTCAAGCCTTAAGTTGAAATGTACCAGCGATATCTTTTCACACCGTTTAATATAAATAAAATAAGTCTTTCATATATTTATCTCAGAAAAAAGTTTATAAAAATATTTACTCCGAATTTTTCGGAATAATTCCAAACAGTATTACAGTTAAAAGGCAATAAGGATAAGAATAAGGAAATAATAGTTTGCTATAGTTGACTCTGAGAAAAGTGTGTAAACATATACACTTCGAAATTTCGGAGCAATCTCTAAATATATTATTTTTAATAAATTTCGCTAAACTTTGGAATACTATACTTTGGGCATACTGTAATTTCACGAAACCTTTAAAATTCTGTTGTTGCTTCAGATTTTAATGTGAAAAATGTTTCAAATTTTACTACGAATTCCACAATTTTCCAATTTTTTTAATGTTATAATGGAACCGTTCGAATTAACTTTTAATAATTCCGCTTAATTCAAAAATGTATTTTGCTGAAAATTATATTCGAGATTACGAATTTTGGAACTATTCCGAAATTCTTTTTTTTAACTGCAATTATCTGTCAATAGTTACGCACATCATATATAAACAATAATAATTTCAGATTCAAAAATTGTTTTCTACTTCAAAAATGGTAGATACATATTTGAATCCCAAGATATCGAAAATTCATTGAAAAATTCCAGTAAGAGTTAAAGTTAAATTTATGTATGTTTAAGTTTTATTCTTTAAAATTCGACGAACTCGAATTTCGGAATTTTGTAGATTCTGTTATTGTTACGTGTTTTCAACTAAATTTGTTGTGTCTTTGAAACATTTGCTGTAAACGAGATATGTGTTAATCAAACTTATTACTAAAAAGGCCACTCAGTCCAACAACAAAAGCTACTCACAATCACAGTTGAAACATTGTCTTAGGCTTCTCGTATTGTCCCTGAAAAAACTTTCTGGGATTTCAATGTAAGCTTTGTAAAAACTTTCGGGATTCCGAAATTTCGGGTTTCAGATTTCAATAGCAACTTAATTAATCTTAGGTTTAAAAAATACTAATGTCAATTATTTTGTTGAATAATATTTTTCGGGATTTAGTCTTCAATAAATATTTAATTAATGGTTGAGGAAAAAAGAACCGTAAAATAAATTTTTTGGAAATTTATCTTCGGGATCCCGAAATTTCGGGATTACAACTTTCGCAAAATAAATTAAAATGTCTTAATCTTTGTAAAACATTGCTTTCTGCGCAGAGACTTAACTGTCGATATACCTGTATTGTGCCAGGCAGTATAAATACTTTTTTGCATGATTAGTGGCAAATATCGTTATTACTTGTTATTAAATATTGTGCTTGGTTTGCTAACTATCAACTACCTACTCTTTCGACATTATTGTATCAAGCCAACAACCTTCATGTGTCTATTTACACTTTCATTAGAGTTTTCTTTTGTAACTTTGTTCAGGCGTTTATATACACATATATACGTATATTTTTTTTGAACAGTATGTGTGTGTGTGCAGCAGCGTATTTCAGCATATTTTATGGATGAACTAATCGCGTTGCCCTCAAAAAGTTATCTAGTTATGTAAGGTTTTGCAATGCAATGGAGTTGCATGCCACTAAATGTTGTAAACACACAAACAAATACAATAAAAAAAAGTCTATATATTCGATAAGAACTGTGGCAGCTATTTAATGAATATATATATATTTTGATTATTTTTGTTGGTGTGTTGTGGCATAAAATACGCATGTGCGCTTGTATGTTGCCCATAAATTAAAAGTGAACTTATTTGTTACTCATACGCCGTGTCATACCTAAGCCAGCCAATACAAAGCATACAAAAGCAAGCATAAAAGCGCATACCTATATACTAGAGCTTTATTTCGCATATACATACATACAAATAAATCCGGCAATTACCTTTGTTGCTACCTTTTTTTTTGTAAAAATCTATTTACAGCGCGCCACACACAGTTTTGCTTTACTTTTCACGTACGTTCACACACACACACACACACTGTTATATGTAGATGTGTATCAGAGGCATTTGTGCAAATGCATCTGCTTTATTTGCTATTTCAGTTGCACTTTTGCCATGCCGCCAATGCTGCTAACAGTCGTGCGATGGCCGCGACCAACAGCCAACAACCAAGCACCAAGCACCAAGTGGCAGAGTCATAGTCAGCATATAGCCTCAGTCGTTGCCTTTGCCTTTGCCTTTGCTGTTTGTCGTTTGCCATAAGTACATAGCCATAGCCATAGCAATGACCCTTAATTAGGCCAACAACCACTTTAGAGTGCAGGCATGCAGCGCCGACAGTTGCACGTTCGGCAGCGTAGTTCTTTGAATGGTTTTGCCCGTTGACTCGCCTGTTTGTGGTTGTCACGCAATGCGATGCACTGCAATGCACATTTCACCAATAGAAGTGTACTTCGCTTTTTATTTGCGCTTTGCGTTCGAAATGAGAGATTTAAAAATAGAAAGGAAAAAATTGTGGAGGAAGCGCTGTGGCGAAAGCGTTTGATCGTATGCGTTGGTGAGCGTGGGTGCTACAGTCAAGGGAATTGAGTCTACACAACAACAAAAAAAAAACGCAAAATAAATAGATATTAAACCACTGCTAATAAAAGGGAAAACTCTTCTCGAAGAATATTTAACAATTTAAAAACTTTTATTCGAATAATTTTGAATTTTGCAAATTTTTTAAAAATATTTTGTCGAAATTTTTTCAAAAAAAAAAATGGAAACTCTTTTGTGGAATATTTTACAAAATTTCGAATTTTTTGTTGAAAATTTTTTCACATTCGAAAACCTATTTTTTCTGATAAATATAAATAAATAAATTTTAAAGCACTTCGAAAGCTCATTTCGAAGAATATTTCGCAATTGAAAAAATTTGATTTGAACAATGTTAAATTTTGCAAATTTTCAAAAAAAAAATTTCACCTTTTTTTCAAAATTAAAAATAAAATTTCTTAAGTAAAAGTAGATAAACGAAATTTAAAGCACTTGACTAAAGCAAAATCTTTTTCAGCAATATTTTAGAATTTAGAAAATTTTATTCGAATAATTTTAAATTTTGAAAATTTCACTTAAAATTTTTTTTAAAACCCCAGAAAAGACCGTTTTTGTAATACATTTTAAATACACATACATATGTACATATATACATATGTTTAAAAATGCTATAATTAAGATTTTTTGTTTATTTTTTTCCAAATTTTGAAATTCCTAACTAAATTAAGCTTATGTCTATCTATTTCTTGAAAATTTCAAATATTTTCTTGAATATTTATACTATATATAAATATATATACATATTCAATAATATATATGACATTTTCAATATTCTATGTAATAAATATTCTATGTATAAATATATATATATATTCAATTGAAGCCCTCTTTCTAAA
The DNA here is from genome assembly GCA_021498325.1 of Bactrocera minax. Taxonomy (NCBI): domain Eukaryota; kingdom Metazoa; phylum Arthropoda; class Insecta; order Diptera; family Tephritidae; genus Bactrocera; species Bactrocera minax. The sequence goes on from JAKEEE010000193.1 coordinate 145,304, forward strand.
TAATTCCAACCATAATAGATTAATATGTCGTGCCGCTAGGTATGCGACTTTGCCATATTTGGTAGAAAACTTCACTTAAGTGGTGTGTGACTTGTGTAAATAATATCTCTAATTATAAGTAGACGAGATTGTTGGGTGATCACACCTAATTGCAAAAGCGATAATATTTCCAAACTGTTTTCCCAAAATGCTATCCCAAATACCAAAAATGCTTTATTTCAATGTCGAATGGTCACGAAAACCAACATCAATTTAAGGAAAGACACTAAAAATAAATAAAAAATTGATAAAAACATCTTCTCCAAAGTTCAAGGTATTTTCCCATTATCTTTCTCTAATATTTTTTTAGATTCTATATTCAGAAACTCTTTAGGACTCTGTATAGGAAACTAATAACAAAAATTATTTATTTCATTGACCCATAATCTAAACGAACAAGTCGAAGCTACAAAGTCGAAATCAATACATACCAATTCTCTCACTCTCTGTGTCTCTCTGTCACTCACAGTTCTCTCACTAGTAATATTCTGTAATCTCCTATTAGATTCCTTATATCAGAAACTCTCTATTCTTCTCTCTGCATTCGGAAGAAAGCCATGATAAAGTCAACCACAATGAGAACGAATTCTGTAATGAAATCCCGAGAATAGATGTTAAAGATATAATGGATTGAGAGTCATGGCGAATTTAGCCTGAAAACAAAGTCATAACATAATGAATTTTGAAAGAGACGAAAAATAGACGAGACGAAATGGCAAGCTGATGTGAAATGATACGAATTGAGAATGCCTCGAAATGCATGATCTAAAGTGAGTTGAATTGGGACAAAACATAATTAGTTGAAATAAGTTAAAGCGGTATGATTTAAGCAAAAAAGATCTGATGCAAAGGTCAATGGAATCAGAACATTTGACAAGTGGTAAAATGAGATGGAACGAAATAAATTGAGATGAGACCCGATTTCAGAGGGGAAAGAGAAGAAATAAAAGACGAAACACATTGGAATCAGATAAAATAAGAAATGGGGCGAAGACTTAGGAAGAAAAAGGTCTTGAAATGGAGAGAGCAGATGTGAAGAGGAAAATCATCAAGAGGAAAGTATACCGAGAGAAAACAATATCACTCCGAAGTGAGAAGAAATGAGATTATAGGAGAATAGTGAAGCAATATGAAAGAGTAAAAGTAATATGATATCTAATCAGACTAGAGAAGATGAGACTAAAAGAGAAGAAACAATAACAATATACATAAGTTGACTTGAGGTGAGATGAGAGAAAATGAGGCAAAACTAGCTGAGCAAAAATGAAACGATATCAGAACAAATGAAATGCAACGAGAGTGGAAGAGAGGACATCACACTTAAAACGATGAGACGGAACGTGTCCAGATGTGACGAAATCTAATCAAGCGGGATCATAATGAACTAGGAAAGACAAAGCCTCCAAGTTAGTCAAAATAACACGAAGCAGAATAAATTTTTCGTTTATAGATTCCCTTTATTTGAATTTTAGTGTCTTTTTATGGTATCAAAACATGCTTACCCCTCGTAATTGATAAGGGATACGTGCTACCAGGTTTGTTGTTGAATTTTTTTCAAAATTTTTTGCTCTCCGACTCTTTTACTCTATGCTAGACATCCCATTAAGAGATTCAGACTCTATTTTCCTAAAGAGGAAGCCTTAGTTTTAATTTTTGCTCTGAACATAGGACTTACGTGCTCATCATCTCTCTTAAAATGGTCTATCAACACTATATTCAGACATATAACTGTGCATACTGTCCAACTCGCGCGAAGTTGCTCCTTGAAAAGGAGCACAATAACCGCAACCTCGCGTAACTTCCGCTTGTTATGTGGTTTTTTTTTACTTGTTGTTGTATTTAGCATACAACACTAGGTATAAAGTATGCACCCAGTTGCGTGAGTTGTCTGCAGCTACAACCTGAGCACAGCTGTGCGCCTGTGACATTAAGTTGCACAATAAATATACAAACACACGGGCACGCACTCGCGCGCATTCCGAAAACCATTTTCTATTTCGTTTTTTGCAATATTTGCATTTATACATACGAACATAGGTGCCGCTGTTCGATTTGATAGCGTTTTCGCGCATAAATTCGCATACGAAAGTTAGTTGCATGCCACATTGGTACATACTTACAACGCACTGTGTCACACAAATGAAGGCGAAAAGGTTGTTGTACGGAAATTAGGTAAAGGAGAAATGTGTATAGCGGTTGGAAAATGAAGCAATAAAATTGTGAGAATGGCTATAGATTCTCTAATAAAATACATATTTTTATTTTTAAATTAACAAATATAACTAATTATTCATTAAACTTTTTTACTTTCGAACTTTACAAGCAAAAAAAGTTATTTTTGGTGGCAACGCCGTCCGAACATCTACATAAAAATATTTTTCTCTAATATTCTCTAGCAATATTCAAATTTAAATGTGCTATATTTAAAATTTGCTTTAAAAAATTTAAATAGTTACTTTTGTTTTTACACAGTGGTAACCCTGTTAAAATTTTTGGCACTTGATTGCATATGCTTAAATTATGCTTCATATATACCAAACATAATTTCAGACGTATGAAACATTAAAGTCATACTTTTAATTTGTTTGCTGTGTTGCAACCCTATACAAATATATTTTTTGATAAGCAATGCTAAAAAATTGTTTCCAGTCACATACACATTTTTAGTTAGGCATTTATGAAAATATTTTTCTTTTTTTGCATACTGGCAACTCTCTCTAGGTATAAATAAATATTATAAATTTTTAAAATATATTATATAGAATAACTTTATGTTATTATTTCCAACTTTAACAATTTCTCAATGATAAGAATTCGAGGCACGCAATTTATATAATTTCAAATAAGTGGTAACTCGTGTTCAATATTTTATTTTATTATAATGGAATTAGATTTCAACTTAAGATAATTTGCTGCGACAAAACTTTCAAATCGGTGTTATAATACTTTGCCGCTTTTAAACTGCAAAAATTTTTGCTTATTTTAAATAACTGGCAACTCCGGCCAAAAATATTTATTAAACTTGAATAATTTATAATAATTAAATTCCCCAATAAGGCATGTTAAAGTTGGCAATACTGAAATAATAAAAAAAAAATTATTTGTTTCGCTAGGTGGGAACTTTAATTAAAAAAATTTACTTTTTTTATACATAATATAATATATTAAATTGTCTAGTGCAGCATGACAATGGGCAATACTGAAGTAGTGAAAAATGCTACTTTTGTTTCAATAGGTGGCAACTTCACTTAAAAATATTTTTAATTTCATGATTAATTAAAATTTTTTGTGACGTACTGTTATCTATTGAACACAAAAACTAACATTAAGGAAACATTTTCTGAAGATAAAACAGAAATATTTATTTTGTAATATGTGGCAACTGTAAAAAATATATAAAAAATTTTTTTTAAGGAAAACTGTAATTTTTTAATCACTGATAAGATATTTATTTAAAATAAACGCTTTTTCCAAGTCTTTTGCCTACAATTTGGCGCTACACACTGCATTAAGTAATTTAAATATTTATTTTCTAATATGTGGCAACTTTAAAAAATATATTTCTGAAATTAAAATTTTTTTTGGTTAATAAAAACATGTTGGCTAAAATTAACACACTTCCCAATAATGTTGCCTGCAATTTGGCGCTACACTTTTCATACCCGCCTTTTGGGCGCTCGCCATGCAAGCATCGTAACTTTACCACACTTTTTATAACCACTTTAAGCACTTGAACCTCTTTATGGCGCCTTTCGCTTCATTCTTACACATAGCATTTCGTCGCACTTTAAAAATGTTTTCACCACAAATTCGCGCCAAATCCACTTCGCCTTTCGTTTGTTGAGCGCATCAATAAATAAATTCTCCTTAACCTCTATTCGCTTGTTTTCTTTGCAGCTTAAAGTGTTGTGTTGTGATCGTTTTTTCTTTCGCTACTGTTTTTTTTTACACCAACAAAATGCGGCAAGGTTCAGCGGTCAGTGCATGCCTTTGACAACCTTCGGGTTTGGTCGCCTGCGCGGCTTTAACCCTCTCTTAGTTTGGGTCGCTCCTCCTCCCTGGTTTGCCTTCATGGGTCGCGATTTAATTTACTATACTTTTCATACTATTTTTAACTCGAATTTCTAGCCATTTATTCTTCGCAGTTTTGCAATTTGTATGCAATTATTCATTACACACACACACACACAGACAAACGTGTACATGAGTGCACTCAACATCAACTTCATTCGCTTCCGCGCCGCTTGTTAACCCACTTAAAGTCATTATCCTTCAGCGCTATTCGACTGTGTAAAAATTATGAATAATGAAAGCATGCACCAGGGTGATAATGTGGGTAGGGAAGCCGAGTGTGTGTGTGGTGCTAGCTGAGCTTTATGGCGCACATGAACTTTTGCACACCTGAAAGTATGCAATGTGCGGATTTCTCGCTGTTGAGCTTTGGAAGAATTAAAAATAAGTCGAGCTAATTGATTTCAAGTTAAATTATATTCAAGACGTGGGTGTCGGCTGTACTTAAGTGGATTTAGTATTGAAAAAATGTTTAAAATTAAAAAAAGCGAAGCTTCACAAGAAAACTCCGAAGCAGTTAAAAATTTTCGCTTCGATTCTGTCGTAGAAATCGTCAAGATTGTCTAAGGTCAATTTTTAAACAGTTGTTAGGCATGGATCCCCGTGATTAATGAATTAAAGCTTTTTAGCAACTTTTCATTGTTCAATCTCAGCTTCTCATGCTTTTCAGGTACAAATTTAGCAAGCTTTTATATTATTTCAATTCTTCTGCCTTGTGTTTGTCGTATTCTTAGAAGAAGTTCTTACACGTTGGAAAACTTTAGGAACATGATTTATTTTAGTTGAACTTTCGTTACTGTGGAAAACTGTAAGTACATGAGCTTTCCAGTAAACTTCTGCATGAATGCAGATCTAGGTCATTTATAAGTTCCTTAGCGGTTCCTTTTTGGTCTAACTAAGTTACAACTCTATCAGTTACGTGGTGTTGAAAGCTCTCATTGAGTTCTAGAAGTTTTAGAAACCATAAATTTATGCTGCTCTCCTGTTGTCGAGCTTTCGAGCGAACTTTTTTATAAATGAAGTTCTGTGTGATTTATGAATTCTTCTGCGGTTCCTAGCTAGTCTATCTATCCATCTATCACTTAACTAGTAGTTATATATTTTGATTTTTCTTAAAAATTGCTTAAAAGTGTGGGAGTGTTGGGAGCTTTGATCGAGTTCGTGAACTCCATAAGGACATTCAGTTAAGTGCTAGAGTTTTGTTCGTCATTAACAGAAAGAATAGTCTTCCACCAAAGTGTAGAGGCTTCACCATATAAAACAACTTATCTTGCATGCCGTTATATAGGTTTTTATAAACCTCTGTCATATTGATATTCACCAAATAGTAGAAGCATAGTTTTAGGTTGAAAAATTTGTTTTTTTGAAAGGAAATTTTTTAAACGAGAACATCGTGTATTCCGTTATATAATCGTTTACAGACTTTACTCACCTCTAGCTCATTGTTACTCACCTCTCTTTGGTAATTATCTGTTTTTGTAATTTAAAAGCATATTTTTAGGCTTAGCTAGTACAACAAATAAATAAATAAATAGAAAAAAAGTAATATAGATGAAATTTTTTAGAAAATTGTTTTCAATTCTGTTTTAATTCACAGTACAAGCGCTGTTTCCTCTATTCTTCTAATGCCTACAGACCTAGAAGAAGTTTAGTGTTTTGCTTTTTTTTTTAAGAAATATTCTATTTATTTATTTCTAAGTAGATCCACTGTCTTTCCCTACTTGGACGCCATTTCCACCACAATCTTTGTCTCACCTTGCTTTGCCACCACCCCAGCTGCAATGCAATGTAACCAATTCCCACGGGCTGCACGCTCGCTATCTCTTTCTTTTTGCCTGTCAACGACATGCCCATGTCAATAGTCTAGAGGACATTGTGCCATTTATTTTGCGTCTGTTGCCAACAGAAAGTCAAGCATAGAGATATGAAGATAGAATGGCGATGTTTTTATATAATGTGAATATATAAAAAATGTGGATGCGAAAAGGATGTTGGGGAAGTTAAGAAAATAACTGTATTATTTCAAAAAAAAAACACAACAACAACAACAACAACAAAATTTCAATATAACTTTGGAACAACAGAAGCATTTATAACAGAAGCAACTACAACAACTCTCTTCAAATAGCCAATAACAACTCTTCAATATGCACCTTTAACTCCTAGAAGTATGCAACGATTTTTGCAATGTATTTTTTCCCCTTTTTTTGGCTTTACCCTGAGTACAAACGTACATATATGTATTTATATATCATGACTTGCTTTACTAACCGTTCACATTTCATGCTTGTATTTACTTATGCATGTGTTAGTGCAAAATATGGCGCAAGCAATTATGCGAAAAAATTACATATAAACTCTTATAAAGCAAAGTATTGCAAAAAAAGATGTCTGCTTTCAGAAAGTAGGTTAATTTTTTGTGAAGCCGAGCCAAACATGCACTCACACACAGCCACACTCATACATATGTAATACATACATACAGCGATGAAGTTATATGTTAATATGGCTTATGCATATGCTCTGCTGCAATTCTAGGCGTCTTTATAATACAAACGTAGTAGTACACTTGTATACTGAATTCGAGTTATAACTTTGCGTGGTACTGTGGTACAGGTTTCACCAAAATTTTCTTGAATTTAAAAAATTAAAAAATCAAAAATTTCACGTTGCTTCAAATTTCCTATGATCTCTAGTTAAATTTAGTTGCGCCAGCGACTTGCTTTGCGATCTCTAAATGGCCCTGAGACGCCGGAGGCTTTCTTTCTCCCTCTCTCTCTCTCGCTCTCCCTCTCCCTCCCTCTCCTTCCAACTCTTTTTTACTCTCTTATAATATAACCGAAACCTTCTCAAAACTCCCTGCAGCTAAGCATATCGTTGCCCATGGCACCGCTGTGCTTGAATATTTTTGACACTTTTAATATATTTCAATGAGACAGAGTAGAAAATATGAAATTTCTGTGCTAAAGAGATAACAAAAAACAACTCACATCACTCTGCATATCTATGGAACGGATTGTTAGTTCTCTTTAAGGTAGTTTTCGCTACCTGAAATATCTAAAAATTGTTTGTAAATCCACAACTAGAATTATCCAAATTTCGAATCATCAAAAAGTTGTACCGACTCCTCTTAACGCTCATTGTAAATCTTCCCAAATCAAGCATTTCTACCTAACCTTTACGGGCCCTGATTTTATTGAGAAGAATTATCATTGCAACTTCCCAAAAGATGCTTCGCTAAGGTCTTATACACGCTTGTTCAGCTGTATGTTGAGTCTCCTTCAAAGACCTTAGTAACCTCTACGAAAATCCTGATAACAGACTCGAAGTAGTTTTCTCGAAGACTCGAAGTTACATATTCTAAAATAATGAATGATTTGTTGTCTTGAGAATAACGTTGCGGAAGAGGAAGTCAAATTGGAACATACTCCCGATGACTTCAAATCACTTCAGATCTTAGCTTTAAGAAGTTTTAATAAGCTGTAAAAAATATTTCTTGGTCATATCAAGAAATTGTTGTGCTGGAAGGAGTCTGATTCGTGCAGTCTCTCAGAATCTTGAAATTAATTGATGACATCGCCTCAACAAGATTTAATAGACCCTACTATAGGGGTATTTTTGATATACTGAGTGTTTTGAGTAATGAAAAAGTTCAAAATAGTACAGCCTCTTGAAGACCAGTAGCTTACGAGGTCTTATTCTATCGAATTTTTATGCTATCGAAAGTTGATTTACAACATAGACTAAGAAACCTGAGAGCAGCTTATCGAAATATGTGAAATGTGTGTTTCTGTTCTCTCATTGCTTGACAATCTAAGAGAGCTTCGAGAGAGTTTTGCGAAACCTCAAGAAACGCTATTACCTTTTTAAGCTGCTGGATAACATAGAGGATGACAGCCAGGATTCGCTACAACAGTTATTAGTACTGTTAGTTTGCTAGTCCAGCTGTCATTTCATGCTCCGAAAGGCCTTTCGCTGAACGATGTTAACCTTTCTAAGAATAACTGGTAAAGTGAAGTTCCGATTTCTTAGAAGTTTCGGTTAAAAAGTACTTGGTGAAGGGTCTTAGTTGAGGAAATAAGACAAAGAACTTGGAGAATATCCTCCCTTTCAAGCTCTGTTTGAACTGAATTCAGTAAAGCCAAGTCTCTCAGTTTCTCTCAGGAAGAACTCGAAGAATATCTTCAGAGTTTGATATTCCGCATATAGCAGCCTAACATATCTTTTAGGAACTGTTAAATTACTTATTTCTTTACTTACTTTCAATCGGCATACTGGGGTCTATTCGTTGCATTTCCGGAACCCTTCAAATTCTCGCTATTAACTTAGTATGCCTGCAACTAAATAAGCCCATTGTGATTATGCCTCCTCAACGCCTACAAATGTTTTATAACTCCGCGCTGCTACAATTCCTCTGACTCCCCAACTCTTTCACTAACATTAATTTCCAGTTGCAGTCAACGTCTCATGAGCGCAAAGCCACAGAGAAGTCCCTGAACGTCGCCAACAACCGCAAAGCGCACAAACATACATGAATTTAGTATAACAAATCCTTTTCACTGACTTTGCGGAGCTGCTGGGAAAAAGTCGCAAAAAAGAAACCGAGGAAAATAAGAAGAGAAAAAAAACAACAATGCAGTGTTGAAGAAAGGGTATAAAATGGCTGAATAAAAAGCAGAAACTGCATTAAAATTAAAAGTTGTTGGGGAAAGCCATTGTCAAGGGGCGGTTGGACGGGAAGGAAAGCGCTGCGCTGAAAGGAATAAGCTTGTACTGAGTTAAAGGCAAGTAAAAGCAGGAAAGTAGTAGTCAACAGTCGACTGAGCGCACTGCGGCCGTCCAAGCAAGCATCCCAATCCCGGGTAAACATGCGCCGCAAAACTGAAAGACCCCACAGATTCGCATGAGAGGGCAAGGACGACATAAAGTGGAAAGGTAGTTAAAGGAAAAATATTTGCTAAAGCGAAAAATAAAGCAGCAACATAATGAAAAAGTCAGCGAGCGCTTTGAGTACGCACAAAAGCAATGCTTGCGCTGATAGTGAGCAGGAAATCAAACAGGCTTACAAACAGTTTGATAGCGCAAATAATTGAGCTAGATAAGTAAGCATGTGATGAAGAAAGGATTTGGAAAATTTAGAAAAGTTAGAGAATAAAAATATGTGGCAAGGCTGTAAGCAGTTGGCAGTGCCTGGTTCGAATATGCATTTGATACCAAGAAGAATCGAAGGCTGAGAACAAGTGACGTTTCCCTGCAGCTTGTAAATCATTTGTCAAACTGCGCTTTAGTTAAGCTAGCTAGTCAACTCCTTAAGCGACCAATCATTCAGGCAGTCATGAGATCATAGTGAGACCTCGCCTAGAATGCACTTGCGGTTCATGTACTGACGATTACTTTGCGCCTCACTGGCTGGGCGAAGTTGAGGGGCAAATTTGCAATGCTACAGCAACAAAACCAACAACAATAATATTTGCGATTTGGCGTTAGTAAGCGGCGTATGACGACGGCGACGGCAGCGAGTCACGTTGGCAACGGCCATGGAGGTTGTTGGCATACTTTCGGTTCGTTGTAGGCCTCCGACTGGCTGTTGTATGTGCGCGTGTGTGTTTTATAAAACATATGCTTCGTGTTGTTTTTGTTGTGCCCACAATCGTCAGATATTCACCGACAGTCAGTCGACCAAGCGAGTTTTATTTGCTCGTCTCCGTGTTGGTGTGCTTTTTACAGCACACGCATACACACACACACCATTGCAATAGTTGGAAAATATTTTGTGTTGAAAAGCGCTTGAGGGTAGTGAGGGGTGCGTTAGAGTGCGCTTCGTAGTGCTCTTCAGTCTAATGGTTGCATGGTTAGGCGGCATGTTATTTTATGTTGCATATTTTATGGCGTTTGCCGTGCTTTGTGGCCGGTGATAGTTGGGTGAGTCAATGGTGGGCTAGCGGAGATGGTTGTGGCGGTAGAGTGAATGTTTAGACGCATTTATTTATTATTTATGTGGTTTGGCGGGAGTTAGCAGCGGCTAAGTTTTGTTTTTAAATATAATTTAGAGAGAGTTTTATGAAATTTTAAAGCAAAAAAAATTTAAAGAACAAAAACAATTTATAAAAAATTTTATTTCCTAAGAAATCATGATATGATAATGATATAAATTGAAATTAAAATAAAATATTGAATCGTGAAATTTAAAATTTTTATATGCATTTTAACAAATGTAGACTAATGTTTTCCGAAAAATTGCAAAAAATTAAAAAAAAATTAACTGAAACTTGAATTTGAAAATATTAAAAACGTCAATTATTTTTTTCTCTTAAATTCTAAAAATTTAATAAACATTTTTTTAATAATTATTTTTACATATTTAAATAATACTCGAGGGTGGAGTGGAAATAAGACTCTCTCTCTCTAAGGTTTACCTATTACTCGGTTTTCTTGCACCTCAAATACCTAAATAAAATAAAAAAAAATATGTGAAATAAAAATTTTTTAAAATTTTTTAAATAATAACAATTCAACTTATTATCCATTATTTTGATTAATTTTTTGCTTAATTTACACATTTTCATTTGGTACCAGGGCGTATGAGTGATCTTTTTGAAGCATACCAACGACAGTCGGTTGCGCAACCGAAACTGAATCTGATTTTTTAGGTGTTTTACCTCGGTTATAATTCCCAACATCATTTGGAAAGGTTTTATGTAACTACAACAACAAAATTATATTTTTGAGAGCCATATGTCACTCATACGCCAAGGTGTGCAACGAAGTACTTTGGAATAAAACTAAAAGGATAAAAATATGAAAGTGATTTACATATGAAAAAAGGTAACAAATTAAAAAAAAACATATATATATATATCAGTAGTAAAAAATTTTGAAAAAAATGTTAACGAAAACGTTCTTTGAAGCTAAAAATTCGCTACTTTTTCTTGAAAAACAAAATGAATGGTTCATATTTTTAAAATTAATTTTAAATATTTTTAGGTCATAAAATATTAATTTTTTTAATTGTTATAGAATTTTTTTGAATTTCTCATCACATTTTTTTATAAAAATGAGCTGTTGGAGGAAAATCGCATTATTTTCGAATTGACAAATATTACGTTCGAACTAATAACTTGTTAAATATTTTGGTGTAAAACTTGAAAGTTAAAAAAAAATTCAAATTTTATTAAAACAAAAAATATTGCATCTAAAACTCAACAAAAAAATTTTAATTTATATCTCACAGTTTTAAATTTAATTCCATATTTTTTATTTTAAAATTAAGGTATTGCAAAATATTCACTTTTGGACAAAAAATTTTTTTAAAAAAGTTCATTTTTTAATACAAATGCATTTAATTAATTTTTAGCTTTAATTTCATTCTTTTTATATTTATTGTGGATTTTCAGTTTTTTTTTTTATAAATTTTTCATCTTTAAAAAAATAGAAACTAGTTCTACTAACAGTGTATTAGCAACTTGTTTTAGCAACATGTTGCTTAGTCGCTCGCAGCAGCAAACCAACAAGATCATATTTCAGTAATCAAAAATAAATTCATATACATTTGTACATACATACATACATACATACTTGACAAGTTGTGAGCGGAGAAGAGTATGGCGAGAGCCAAAAGTTTACTTCAAATAAAAAAGCTCACGCTCTGTTGCGAGCTGTCTAATAAATATATACTCTCCGACACACTCTCTCGCTCTCCGCAGCTATTTCACTCGCTTTTGAAAGCTTAGCGCATACGAGACGAAGTGAGTTAAAAAAATATGCAATTTTTGTATGAATATATTTTAACTATACTACGTACATATACATACATGCATGCTTATTTGTGATTATGCTGTGGTAAAAAATATGGTATATGGTATGCGGAAAGAAAGCGAAATGACTACAGCTACAAAGTGTAACAGAAAGAAAAATACAAAAAAACAAATATATGTATAAAAATTAAGTGAACTGTCAAACGATCAGTCAAGCTAAGCGAGTAGCTGCCATTGTGCTGTAGCCCAAACAGCAATAACGGTTTATATGTACATGTACATACATGCCTATTTATTACTAATGAGGGTTGTCAGCCTACAAATTTCGGACAATATTCTTTAGTTTGGAGAAAAAAATTTAGAAAATTAAAGCATAAAATTAAAAATTGTTCGAAATGAAAATAAAGAGCATGCTTTCTTATAATTAATTAATTCTGACAAAAAGTTATATTATATATAATTTATATATGTTACTTATAATTAATTAATTGTAATAAAAATAATTTATTTAATTATAACAAAAAATTATATTTTATTATAAAAATTATATTTTTTATAATTTTACAATTATAAGATTATCATTATAAATTACAAAATTTAATTATTATAAAAATTATTTTATGTATTATATTTTTATTACACTAACATTGATTTTTATTTTCTAATACAACGGATATTCATTTTTATATTTCTTTAAATTTTTATTTAAAGCTTTTAACAAAATTATGAAATTTATTTAACTATTTTTATAAAATGTCGCAAAATAATTATTAATTAAGAAATTAAGAAATTAAAATAATTCGAGAATTTGTTGAAGAATTTTCAGTTCAAAATAGATATAACATTATCGACACTATTTGAAAAAAAAAATTTTTTTTTTAAATATTTCAAATTTTTTTGCCTTGTGAATATATTTTTTTTTTTGTTAAAAACACAGTTTTTAACATATAATCAACATCCAGATCTGGATATCCGGTTTATGTTCATTACAAAATCCTGAGTTAATAAGCATTTAAATTTCTTTTATTAAAAGAAAAAAAATCTGTTCGAATACAAACCCAGTCTGTCATATTGACATACATGTTAAAAAAAAAATGTGTTTTTAAAAAAATATTGGCGACCCTAAAATGTCACAGTCATAAATACAATCAATTATTTATTTAAAGCTATTTAAATTTATATTTAAGAGCTTAAGGATTCATTTGACACTTAAGAAGTTATCAGTTATTAAAAAATAATATATTGTGTTGGCAACTATAAAATACGATTGTCGACCAGTTAAAAGTTTAAATTTATTTGTTGGCAACCTTTAGTGTAATAGCCTATCATTTATGTAGAGCATTTCAAACTTAAGGATACATATGTAAATTATGAAAAATATTACCATTGGCAACCCTAAAATGTGTTAATTGATCATTTGCTTTTTTGATATATCTAACACACACAAACATGCAAACATTTCATACACACTGCATATAACTATGCTTGTAAGTCGACATAATCTCACCGCCAATGCTGCACTGCTGACGCTAACAGCGCCGCCCACCTACTCACCAACCACTGAGTCGGTCTGTTGCCTCGGCACACAACTCGCCCACTCAATTATACGCCATGACTGCAATGTACAGGCAACCTACAAAACCACGACTGGTCTATTACGACATTAAATAACAAACACACAAAAACAACAACACTAGGAAAACAACAACAAGCCGCGCTAAACGATAGCATAAATATTAGAAAACAATAACAACAAACACAAGTCAGTCGCAGTCGCAAAATTAAAAAAAAAAACAACAACGACAACAATACACAAACACAGCATGTTGTTGTTGTTGTTGTATTGCTCTTGCCTATTGCATTGCACACTCGCATAATCGTCTGCCATTCGTCGTGCATTCGTGCATTTGTTCAGTCATCATCGTTTAGCCAACAGCCGACAACGCCAACGTCGTCATAAACCACTGTTGCTGTTGTTGTTATTGTTGTTGTTATTGCTATTGCTATTATTATTAACATCATCGCTATCATCGTTGTCGTTGTCGTTGTCGTCGTCGTCGTCGTCGTCGCTTACATGTTGTTGCTGTTGTGCTCGCTCGCCGACACCGACACAACGAAAGCGAAAGGCCATTGGCCGGCATTTTATTTGACCTACTAAGCAAAAGTAAACTTAAACTACGACGAACACTGTCATTGCCGTTTGTCTAACGAAAAAGACTTTCGGCGACAGTGACAACAGCGCCGCGATACGAAGGCAAAAGTGAGCATGTGATGACGAAAATGCAAGAGCATGAGTGAGTGAGTGAGTGCATGCGGGAGCACAGCAATGAAGTGAGTTAGTGAGGCAGGTGTGAGACTGTGTGCTGTTGCTGTTGTTAGTGGGAGCTGCGAAAGCTCTTGCGACTCTTGTTAACAGTAAAAACGAATAAAATTCCATGAGCTGTGCACATAACTTTGAGTAGAGAGCGCGTATTTTGTGCTTTTGCTATAACAGTTGTAGTGAGTATGGTCGCTGTTAAAAATACAGTACAGTAATACAGTATGTTAACTGAGCGCTAATGCAAAAACAGCTGTTAGTGGTTTGAGATTTTTTTTGCATTTGCTTCGCTGATGATTTGTTTTTTTTAATGAAGAGAAGCAGAGAGTAGTTTTTTGTTCATTCCCTCAAATTAACTTCTCACGTTTTCTTCTATTAAGTACCGTTGTTTAATTGAAAGCTTTCTTTTTGGAGTGATCATGTGTATGAAATGCTTTGTAGGATGCCATAGTCTGAGACCAAAAAATTTAGACTGATCTTCGATCACCTTCTCAATTCCAGTTTTTGAATGCCTATCAGTCTTATCTATCTATGATTCTTCTTTTAGACTCAGAGAAGACTCTATTCTTGAATGTCTATCAGGCCTTAAATACTAATGGTCTTTTCTCGTGATGGTCGGATTCACACATTAAGCCACCACGCAGCCTGTTGCCAGTACAGATTTCGATATATCCACAGTACCATCCAGCTTAAAATTTCTGTACTGAAATTTTACTCTGTTGAAGCTATAAGCGAAATACATGTCGTGCTGCAGAGGGACAAGTCGGCAAGAGCTCAAACAAGCAGCATTACTAGTGTCTTCAAATTGTTCCAAATGCCACCGAGGGGTCTAAGTAACCAATATGAGTTCTATCTAGCGAAGTACTGTGACCTCAGTAGCATTCCCCAAAAATATTTGAATGCTGCTGCAACATAAATTGAAGTCTGAAGCTCGGACGGCCGAAAAACCTTGACGACTTCTCGATATTTACCGAAATGGTTAAATTGCAGTATGAAAATTTTAAAATAAAATGCGTTTATTCCCGCTCTATATTGCTTGGTCATCTTTGAAATCTCATGAATTTTGTCCAAATCTCACTACAATCTACAGAAACTGTATTCAAATGCCGAGAGGAAAGATACTATCGTAGAGGTTCTGGTCCGAATTCGTTGACCAAAGAACTGTCATACGGTGCATCCAAATCATTATTCTGCCTTTAAAAGATTTGCAGAAATTAGGAAAGCTTCGGAGAAGTTATCAAATGTTGCAAATGAGACTTAAGGTATATATATTTGTATACTTGTATATTTGTATATTTGTATATTTGTATTTGTATACTTGTATGCCTGAGTATATAGGGATCTCAAGAGACAATATCGTCAAGTCGAAAGAAATAGAGAATGCCAGGTTAGAAAAGTTGGACAATAATTCTCAGTCTGTGGATTAAAAAGGTCTTCGGTTCTACAAAGAGTGAAAAGCTTTCGAAAAAAGTGCTTTCTCTCAAATAGAGATCGTATCGATCAATATATTCTTGACTATATTCATTGTCACAGGACGTATGTAAGGAATTCCAGTTGGGTCTTACCTTATACTGGAGGAGTCTCTGAAGATTTTGATAAATTATTATATATACTAAGACGAAGGATTGTAGAGCTTTTACTTAAAAGTTGGTCGAATATAGATTGCGAATTAAAGGGACTGCCAATTTAGGTAGGGTTTATGGTTGGTTCCGGGTTTTGAAGAAGATGTTGGAATATATTCCATGCTTCTAAATTATGGTGTTCGAAGGCCTCATAGAACTCAGAGAGTAAGCAACCTTTCATTCATCAGCAAACCCTAAGAATCATGATCTTCTCTTTTAAAAACGATCCTCTCTTTTAATAAATTTATAGGTTGAAGTGAGAGTGAGTTGGAAGCAATTCTAACGGGTGCTTGGATCTTCAGATGGTAACTTTTTAGAAGCCTAAAACTACTTTTTAGATATTTTTCTTTAAACTATTGCTTTAAAATGGACTCACTGAGTCAAAATTTACAAAAAGTTGTGAATTAAATTAGTTGAAAAAAGTAAAAAAAAAGGTTTAGAAGCAAAAGTGCTGAGTAATAGCGCCGAATAGAAAATGAAATACTTCACGAATTTCTTTTCTTCGCCTTTTTCGTAGGCGCTTTTTGGGTCGGTGGCCGCAGTTAACACCGGCGCACCAAAATACGGAAATTGCGGCGCAGCACAGCGCTCAAACGGGGGTTAGACGTCATTGTAAGCGCTAAACAAAGCGTAAAAAAACAAAAACAAAAAAAAAAAACAAAGAGCAAAAACAAAAACAAATGACATACAAATGAATAATAAATGCATGCTTTCATACAATGGCAGTTAAAGTTAAACAAACACACATGCAGACACTTCGTGGGGGTTAAAAACGAAAAGTAAGATAAATGATGAAAAAGAAGTGCGGCTCAGCGCTCGAAAGCAAAAAACAATAAATACGCACAAGCACAGTGCTTAAAAAATATTAATAACAACACTTACAACAACAACAAAAAATATAGCAAAATGTCAAAAAGCAACAATGCAGACAAAATGATCAAGCAGCGCCAGTTCGCACGCCAGCCGAGTGCAAAAGGCAGACCATTAAGCGGCCAGGCGGCTCAGCAGTCGGCGGTCTGGCTGACGGTTGACAGGTTTACTGCGGGATTATGGTGTTCTTTCTCGTTCACTTTTGCTTTTGCGTTGGCTTCGACAAAAAGGCAAAGTTCCAAATTTTAAAATTATTTTTAAAATTTTAAATTAGTTTAGTTAAATTTTTTTGCAAAAGGATAAGAACAATAAATTTCTGCATACTTTTATTAAATAAAAAACTAAAATATTACTGAAAAAAAATTTTAATTTAATTCAATTTCTTTAAATTTTTTATATTTAAAATTAGAATTTTTTGAAAACATTATTTCATTTTCTTTACATTCACTAAACATTCTTCTTTAGAAGCAATTGTTTCAACTAAAATTTTTACGAAAACTACAAAAAATTCATTTAATAATTAAAAAAAAATTACTTATATATTTTATTTTAAAGAAATCACTAAATCAATTCTTTTTGAATGAACTTCATTTAATTGCTAAGAAAAAAAAAATAATTTAATTATTTCTCTTAAAAAAATTTATTAAATTATTTCTTTTTTAAATAAATTTTTCATGAACTTAATTTGTTTTTTTTCTTGCAGATTGCCTATTTTAAAACTGTAAAATGAAATAAATCTAAGAAAAATAAAATAAAATTTTAGATCAAAAATTAAAAATAAGTAAAAATATATTGATATTTTGCTAAAAAATTGTTATTTTTAATTTTAATTAGTTGAGAATTTTTCAAACCAATCTTTTTAAACAGACAAAAAAAAATTAAATTGGAGTGTAATAATTTTCTTTGATGGCAACTTTGAAATTTATATATGATGAAAAATTACTTTAGAATACAAATTAATAGTTCTTAGAGCAATACTTAAGTTTTTTCATTATAAATTTGAACTTTTCTTAATTTTTAGTTTTTCAATATTCTTTTAAACTAAATTTTTGATTTGGTCTTTTTTGTTTTTTTTTGGTTTTTGCTTTAAGAATGCTTTCTGATTAAAAAATAATTTTGAATAAATTTTTTTGTTCCAGTTTGTATTTTTTTAGATTGTTAAATAACAAAATTGGTTGTTAGTTCAGAAAATTTAGTTTTAATGCAAAAATTAAGTTTTTTTTCTAAATTTGAATTTTTATGGCCTTGGCTTTGGTTATAACTTAAAGAAAAAGATTTGTAATTAAAAATTTTTAAAAAAGAAATTTGTTTAAATTAATTATTGAATATTTTTATTGAAAATTAAAATTTTTTATTAACAAATTTCCTTCAGAACAAAATTAAAAGTAAAAACTGAAAAACTGACGACATTTGTCTGAAATAACATTAAAATTTTGAATTTGGTGAACACTTATTCAAAATAATAATAAATTTTTTCTTGAAAAGTTGAAGCTTTCGTATTTTTCGTAAAATTATTCCAAAATAAAGCTTTTCTAACGAATCAAAAAAATTTTTTTTGGTTAAAATTTAAAGAATAATAATTAAAAATATTATAAAAAGATAAATGTTCAAATCTTGAAAGCAAAATTAGGCATGAAAAAATAGGAAATGTAACGGTATTTTTTTAAAATAAACTTAAGTTAACTTAAAGACTGAAAATTTTTATTTGTGCCTAAAAAATTATAAAAAAATTTAAAAATTTAATAAAATAATAATTCAAAATTTAAAAGAATTGATAAAAAATAATTTTTTTGGTATTGAAAAATATAACAAAAATAATTTTATATTATTTAAATCAAAATTTAAAATTTTTTGCTAATTAATTGAAAACAATTTGACTTGAATTAAATTCCCCATTTTAAAAAAGTTATTGAAAATAAAAATTAATTTTGCTTAACATTTGAAAGTAATTAATTAGTCAACAATATTAAATATTGTTCATAAAATTAACAAATTTTGCAGCTGCGCCTATGGGTGCCTATCAGTTTTTTTATTTTTGTCAAATAAAAAAAAAATTCGTATTTGTTTGGCTTGCAATTTGGCTCGACGCAATTATGATAACCAAAATCACTTGTTATCAATTCTTAAATTATTTGTTGTTATTTTAATTTAAGGGCTTATCTTCTTTCAAGCTAAACGCTAAGCATTTGCGCTCATTACTCTCATCGCAAAAGCACATTTAAATCACAACAGCTAGAGTGCCGAAAGCAGCCGAAAACAAATAGTAGCGCGAAAAATGCAACAACAACAAAAAGAATTGGATAATAACGCAATAAAGCATTTGACACACATACATTTACATAATTTGTTTGCTGTTTTGCACGGGAAAAAACTTTCACTAACTCGATTGTTTTGCGCTGTCGACTCGTTTGTCTGCCGCTCTGTCTGAGCCGTTGAATGACGGCTGAGCGGTTTGGCAGTGTAGCTGATTGACAGTTAAAGAGTGTAATGGGTAAAGTGGATGGTGATATTTTTGGTGTAAATGGAATCTGTTACAATGTTTTTTGAAGGATTTATAGAAAATTGCAAACATTTAAACATATAAATTTAACATTTTAGAATTGAAATAAGTATCTTTTTAGTAGCCCAATTAATTAAAAAATACTGAGATTTTTAAAAACCGAAAAAAGTATCAAAAAATTAAGCAACTTTTCATAAAAAATGTGTGATTAATTGTGTTTTTTTTTAATTTTATAAAATTTTTTTTCAATGCTTAAAATTTTAAATATTGAATTTATTTTCGAAACTTCGAATTAAAAAACAAATTTATCTTATATAATAACTTTTAAAATAATATAAGAATAAATTTCACATTTTAAAATAATTTCCAAAAATATAAAATAATTTTTTTTTATAATTTTTATAATAAATATTTTTATAATAAATTTTTATAATAAAGTCTTTTAAATGAAAACTAAAAAAAAATTAAAATAGATTTTCTTAATTATAAATAATTTTGAATACTTTTTTGATTGTATTTTTTTTTTTAATTATAGTATTTTATATATAAGTATATTTTTTAGTTTAAATTAAAATAAAATATTACAAAAATAATAATTATCTCTCTGTCTATAATTTTAAAGTTATTTTGCATAAAATTTAAAATAAAAATTTATTTTATCAATTTAATTTAAAAAATAATAAATATTTGTTGCTTTTTTTTTTGTTTTGTTTTTTACCTTTCACATATTATATAGTAATTGAAGATTTTATGTAATTTAACCGATTAATATAATTTTTCGAATACTTAAGTTCAAATTTTACATATTCTTCAATTGCGTTAATTTTCTATGTTTTTGTTTAAAATGAAACATTGTTTTTTAATTGAAGTGGTTAAAATTTAAAAATTAAAGATTTTTAATAAATAATGAAAATTAAATATTGGAATTTTTAAAATTTTTTTATGTCGAAAATTTTGACACTTTTTCTAATTCTTTTAGTTTTAAATTTTAATACACAGCACATTTTTTTTTCTCTAATAATGTATTCAGTTTTAGATGAAAATAAGATTTTTTTTGAGGAATATTTAAAATTTTTATTAATTATTAATTATTTTATTATATTTGAACAAAGGAATCATTTTGAGTAAAAACATTAAAAAAAAAATTTAATTCTATAAAACTAAAAAAAAAAAAAATTTTCGAAGTTTTATTTACTGAAAATCTAGATTTTATTAAAATTTCATAAAATTTAAAAGAAAGAAAAATTTTTTAACGGTTTTAGAATTTCAAACTTAATGTAGATATAAATTTTATATGAAATGTAAAAAATATGGACAAAAATTGTTTAAATCATTCAAGCAAAAACAAAAAAAATCGCTCAAAGGTCAATAGCTGATTTATGGCATTTCATCGAAATTTTCACTTTTATTTTAAATCCACTTTTTTGTTTTGCCACTGGCCATAATTGTTGAAAGCTATTTGCTAATTTGCCAACGGGAATTGAGTGATCAACAATCTTTAAAATAATAAAACTATTTATTTGTGGGCGTGAAGGTGCACGAAATCGTATGAAAATTGAACTATGAAATTTTGAACTTTTGCGGCGCTGATTGACAGCCGACGCCGAGTGCACAGGCCTTTTGTATAGCTGACTGAGGCGAAACAAAGCTGAAAGAAGCATTCATCGCCTTTGAATTTGTAGTCAGGCATTGTGTTGGGCGGTTTGAATGGCAGCAGATGCATGATTCATGATAATCGGCGGCTGGCTTTTTTAAATATATGCACATGTACATGCATGCTTTATATACAAATCTACATATGTATATGTATGTACATGCATGCTTTATAATGGAAAGAAATATTAAAAAAAAAAATTACATAAAAAATTTTTACTTTAAAACAAAAAATTTTTTGGGATTAAAAGAATTTTTTTTTTAGTTCATTCCTTTTAAACAATTTATGAAAAGAAAAAATACTTATTTTTTTTTAATTTAAAAGCAATTTGAAAATGCTTTTCCTGGTAAACTTTTTTTAATTTAAAATTTTATTATAATTAATAGTAGTTCTGTTTTTTATGAAAAACCATTTGAAGCGTTGAAATTTCTAAGAAAACTAATATTAATTTTTTCAGAAAAAAGTAATTTCTGTTTTTATTTTTTGATTAGCTTTTATTATTTGACTATATTTGAAAATAATTTTGTTAAAGTTTTTTAACAATTCCCTGTGTTTTGAAAATTTTTATTTCTTTTAGATTTTATATTGTTTTTATTAAAACAAATTAGGTAATTTCTTGTTAAGTACTGAATGATTTTTTTAATGTTAATTTGAAATTTTTTATTTAAAATTTTTCAGAAAAAAATTAATAAAATTATTTTTAATAAAGTCAAATCGGAAGTATAAAATACAATCTCTTAAATTCTATGAAATTTTGAGATTTAAAAATTTAAAAAATTGCTTTGAAACAATCCAAAATTTTATAGAAAAAACTTGTCTTCTATATATATTTTACTCAAATAAATTTGTGTTGTATAGAACAAATTTGTTAAATATTTGGAAATTTATTTATCACAATTTCAAAAATTCTTAAAATTAATTGAAAATTAATGCTTTAGAAAAGTAGTATTTATAAAAAATATTTCAAATATAATTTATATAAAGAATTCTCTCTTGTTCAATTAAACAATTCTATAATTATTATAAATCAAACCATTAGATTTTTAGAACAGAAAAAAATAATGATAATAATTTACTTAACGAAACTAAAAATTTAAAAATTTATGTAAAAAATTTTTTTTATGACAATCATTAAAAAAATTTACGACTTAAAGCATATGATTTTTTATATCTTGGAATTTGAAAAAAACGTAAAATTCAAATTTTTATAATAAATAATTTTTCAAAATTAGACTTCTTTTTTTTTAATTTACAATGTGTTGATCAAAGTTTTTAAAATATTTCAAATTTGTTGATTTTTATTATTGAAATTACTTAAAAATTATTTATGAAATATTTTATAAATTTTTTTTTTGATAAAATTAAAAAATAATTTGAAATTTGTTTTAAATTTATATATAAGACTAATTGAAATTCTTGTCCAGAAAATCCAAAAAAAAAAACCGCTTGTTTCCACCACACATCACCCAATTACGCCGCAACGCGCATTGAATTGCGCATCACTCATACGCTCCGTAGCGCCCTGCCACACACCACCCAACGCGAGAGCAAGTGCGAGCGAAAAAAAAGGCCATAATCTTGACATTGTTGGCATTTGTCACATTTTTGTTTGCTAATTTTCGTATTTGCGCTGCTTATTAGCACGAAACGCGCTGCGCTTTTTGAGTTCACGAACACCCGCGCTCGCCTCATCCAGCACTGACAATTGACCGAGAGAGCGCGCGTCCAGGTATGCGCTCACGTTGTGCAGCGCCTGATTGCTTATCAATTTCAAGCGAATAAAAAATTAAAAACTTTATTTTTTCGCTTTCTTCCGAGTCACGATTCTGTCTATCTTTACGTAGTGCAAATACATACATACATACATATCTACATAT